>JAPYZS010000785.1:0-45674 GCA_030522925.1 Trissolcus japonicus
GGGAACCAAAGCTGTGACCAAGTATACCAGCTCCAAGTAAATCAACACCACCGAACAACAACAAACAATCGGCCCTTTTCAGGGCCACCAATTAATTCAAACAAGAATACTTCCTTCTTTACAAAAATAAAATAAAAAGTAAATAAAAAATCTATCTTCTTGAATAGATCTTTCTATTAATTGTTAGATTATTAGTATAGCAGGTTTTGAAATATATTCTTCCGTTATTACATCTGTTATAAAAGTGAAGTAACATCGAGTCAGTCAAGTCTGTAGCGTCAGTCTGTCTGGTTTTATGTGTAATGAATAAACTTGAAAAATTGTCCAACATATAAAATAATCTTAACAGTTATGTTTCCCAACATAAAATATTGTGGAATTGAAAAATAAATCGAGTAGCAGCATTCTACCATAAAAAGTTTTTTCTACACAATTTTTTCTGATTCTGACACGAACAGGCAATGAAAATACATCATATTGTATTTTTCGATCATGCCATGCGAATACAGTGTTGAGGTTTAGTTTTTGTTTTGATCTTCAGAGGGAAAGTTTTAAAACAACCGGCAACAAACAGGTGATGCTTTTTCTCATTTTTAACTCCTATAAAAACAAAAATTTAAATATTTTACCAATAACAAAACATTAAACATGATTTTTTTTATCTTCATTATTTGTTAATTTCAAATTTAGTTTATTCTTTTAGACACATTTCCACGGGAATTGAATAATCATCGGAAGATCAAATTCAAGTTTGAAAACATCAAGGGAAATATTGTTACCAGCACAAATTTGCAGAGAAAAAATTGATATAAATTTGGTAAATTTTGTGTTTCATTATTACTTATACAAAATTGTACGGTATTACGATTTTTGTAATTGAAAAATGCTTGAATTATTACTATTTTTCAGATATCTCCTCGCTAATCGCAACAATTTCAAGATCTAAAACAACCACCCACGTCAAATCTAGTCATCAAATGGATCATCAGAAAGTACAATCTAAAACTCTAGACGAATGCGATGAAACGCCAAAGTCGTCCGAAAATTCGATTATCAAGAAAAAGTGTCAAACATTTTACAAATGTAAGCAATGCGCAAAATCGTTCAATTTTTCTTATAACTTGAAAGCTTATGCAATGGTGCACTCAGACGACAGATCTTACGAATGTAAACATTGCAAAAAAACGTTCAAAAATTCGAGTACCTTGACAAATCATCTAAAGATTCACACAGGTGAAAAACCATTTGAATGTAAGAATTGCGGTAAAAGGTTCAGCCGATCAGGTGCGTTAAAAACTCATAAAATAACTCACACGGACAACAAACCGGTCCAATGTAAAAGATGTGGTAAAAGTTTCCGCAATTCGAATAATTGCAAAGTTCATCAAAAAATTCACACGGGCGAAAAACCGTACAGATGTGAACATTGCGGTAAAAGTTTCTTGTCATCGAGTTATCGGACAATTCATCATAGAATTCACACGGGTGAGAAACCCCATGGATGTAAAGAATGCGGTAAAACTTTTGTATCTTCGGGTGGGTTGGTTATGCACCGGAGAATTCACACGGGTGAAAGACCTTACAGCTGTAAAAATTGCGGTAAAAGTTTTTATTCGGCGAGTTATTTGACAATTCATCGAAGAACTCACACGGGTGAAAAACCACACACATGTAAAGATTGCGATAAAAGTTTTCTAACGTCGAGTGGTTTAATAGCTCATCGGAGAATTCACACGGGCGAAAAACCTTTCAGGTGTGAAAATTGCGGTAGAAATTTTGGAACGTCGAGTTATTTGAAAGTTCATCGGAGAATTCACACGGGTGAGAAACCCTATGGGTGTAAAGAATGCGGTAAAGGTTTCACCACGTCGAGTTGTTTAAAGATTCATCTGAGGAGTCACACGGGTGAAAAACCTTATGATTGTAGAAAATGCGGTGATTGTTTCGTTAGTTCAAGTGCATTAACAAATCATATGAAGAGTCACAGCGGTGTCAAAAAAGATAGTTGGATTTATTGTGATAAATATAGAGGAAATTTTAATGAAATGACTAGTGACGGATCCATCATGTTCACCTGTTTGAACTGCTCGAAAACGTTCGGAGACATTGATGCGCTGAAAGTTCATGTTCTGAAATATGTTTTTAGCGTGAAACATAAAATTATCGGTCACGATTGTTATCCTGATTTTGTTTGTTTGAACTGTTTTATTGTTTTTAAGAATATTGTTGAATTGAATGATCATTTTCGCGGTTATTACGGGTTGCGAAATAATTAATTTATTTATATTCTTGTTTCATCTAACATTATATAACTGAACCTTTTATTTTATAAATCGTAAATTATGTAACTAAAATAAAAACTGAAGAAAAAAATGACAATATAAATTTTATTTTTAAAAGAAACAAGACTTCTGCGTCATCTTTTTTTTACTACAGCCTTGCGTGGGACGTTATTTTCATTTATTTAACTGTCTTCATTTTTTAAATTAATTTTCTGACTCGATCACTTTTGTATTTTAGAGAATTACTTTTTTATATGCTATATGAGTCCCCTGTTGCATAGCACAACTTTCTGTTTCGCGTTGAGCGCAAGGACAAGTTTTTTAATTAGCGTGTAAAAACAGAGTTGAATTTTTTAGTTTTTTACAGTCTCATAGCCACCACTGATCAATTAAAGAAATTAGCTAGCCAACATAGCTTTTAACTAATTTGCAAATACAAGTTTTAAAGCCAAACAGATAATGTTCTTTATCATTTTTAATCTTTATAAAGCTGTAAGATCTGCGATAAATCTTTTGTGACGTCGAGTCAGTTGAACGTTCACATGCGGTTTCACACCGGCGAAAGACCTTACGGCTGTGACCATTGCGACAAAAAGTTTGCCACGTCGACGACGCTTAAGATTCATGTGAGGATTCACACGGGCGAGCGACCTTACGTTTGTAAGTATTGCGGTAAAGGTTGCACGGAGTCGAAAAAACTCAAGCATCATGTGATGAGAGTTCACACGGCGCAAAAGGATTTCAAGTGCAAGAGCTGTCATCGGCGGTTCATTAACGCGATCGACTTGAGGATTCATGCGAGGAAACACGAGGGAACGATGCTGTACGGTTGTAATCATTGCGGCAAGAAATTCAACACCTCAACTACATTGAAAATTCATATGAGAGTTCACACGGGCGAAAAACCTTACGGATGTGACTTATGCGGGAAAAGGTTCACACAGAGCGCCAACTTAATTTTTCATACGAAAAGACGGTCGTGTGTGAAGCAGTTTAGTTGTGAACTATGTGAGATGCGCTTCGTCACTAACAAACTTTTAGAGTTGCACGAGAAGAAACATCGTAGTGGCAAATTTTTCGAATGCGATTATTGCAAGAGATTGTTCAAGCGCAAGAAGTTTTTGGTTGGGCACATCGTCGACTGCCGTTCAAGTTCACCTGAGTTCAAAAAGGCTATCTGTTTGTGCTGTTCGAACACGTTCAAAAACATTCATAGATTGAAAGATCATGTTCAGAATTATTATGTCAACTTAAAGCAAATGGCTTTTTCAGCTAAAAAATGCCGTCCGGAATTTGTGTGTTCGAACTGCTCAGCCGGTTTCAGCAAGCTTGTTAAATTGAATGATCATTTTCGCGGATATTACAAATCGGACACGAATATTGAATAATATTTTTAACTGGGTGAATCAAACATGTTTTTCAAACCTAATTTTAATGTAAGTTGTCAGTACTGTAAATTATAACATAATAAAACTAACCGAGCCAGAAATAAGGGTATAATTACCCTAGGTGCAATATTCTTGAAATGAATAAATAATAAATTAAATTTTTTTAATTATTTAATTCTTGAACTTTACATGATTATTTTCTAATTTCTTGTCATTTCCCAGTTTTGTTAACTGCTTTCAACATCTTGCAAACTACTCGATCTCAATTTTGATTGCAAAAGCCTTTCAAAACTCACTCGGTTCGGCGATCCAAACGATGCAGATCGGCGCAATGTAAACAAACCTTTTCTCGATGATCCCGCGTTGCGATCTGTTTTCCAACGATGCATCCGTAAGTCACCTTCAGCTGGCCATCAAGGTCGTTCTGGATTCGCTGTCGAAGTTGTCCGGATACATTTGGCAAGTTGTCATCTGTGCCTCATTGACAATGTTATTGCACTTCACTTCACTATATTCACTGTTACACTTCATTATGTCACTGTTGATACAATCATTTTTACTTCATTTCACAATATGAACAATAAAAATAAACAACACCAGTTCACTTAGCCCGTTTGAACTTTATTTTTACCCAGTAAAACGTTCTGGTTTCGGTTGGCGGAAAACTCTCCAGCTATCCGGTGCCGCCATCTTGATTAATGCGCCGCATATGGTTGCGCAGAATTGTACGAATCCAAGATTATTGTAAATAAATTTTCGCACGACTGATAATCTTTGCTCGATATACGAGCAAACACATCAATCAAGCAGGTGTATAACACTTTTTGACATTGTTGCTCAAGAATCAAGTTCAAAACAATGCCAAATATTATTTCAGTTCCTTTTTAAATAATGCAATTGTCTCAAAAAGTGTTTTTCCTTTTTTTTTTACTGTACTGAATTTGCGCAAAAAACCAAACAACGCGCAAGTAATGTCAACAAAACGAACAAGTATCAAATTACATTTTTTTGTTTGCGAAAAACAAAAAACGACGCGCAAGTAATGTAAACAAAACGAAAAAGTATCAAATTACATTTCTTTTCTCGGTATTTCATGAACAATAACAAACGTTTTGCGTCCGCAACAATTGACCAAAAACAAATGAACAAAAAATATTTGATTGATATTCTTATGACCTTGGCATTGTTTGCGATAATATCATTGTTTTTTTATTACTGACTTGATTGATGGGTTTATAATTTAAGAAACATTGTTTCGGATTGGGAGACAAACACATCTCCCGTTTGTCACCACACTGATACCGTGGATTCATTGTTCAGTCTTCTTGTTAGACGAGTCGTGCGTCCAGTGGCGCCACCCTCTGGCGCCAAATGCGACGAAAGAGATCGCGCGCGTGAACGACTCGCGGTCGTGCTGCCCACCCCACCTACACGGCAACCGTCTAGCGTCTGGAAAGGTGGCAGTACGGGCAACTCCAATGAGTGGTGAGTGCGCACGCAACGGACGAGGCTCAAATACGCGGCAAGAGTGTGCGTGCGACAAACGTGAGATGTGTTTTTCTTCAAACCAAAAACCTGATGTTTCTTAAACAATAAACGTTTGTTTGTCTTGTGTCAATTGTTGCAGACGCAAAACGTTTGTTATTGTTCATGAAAAATTGAGAAAAAAAATGTCATTTGATACTCATTCGTTTTGTTTACATTACTTGCGCGATGTTTTGTTTTGAAAGAACAAAAAAGGGTAATTTGATATTTATTCGTTTTATTTAAATAACGTGAGCATTGTTTTAATTTTCGAGAATAGAAAATGTAACTTGATACCTATTCCTTTTGTTTACATTACTTGCGCGTTGTTTTCTTTTTCCGCAAATTCACTTTTGCATATAAAAGAAGAAAACATTTTTTGAAAAATCACGCGAACAAATTGTATCATTCAAAAAGGCACCAAAATGATATTTGACATTGTTTTGAACTTGACTCTTGAGCAACAATGATAAAAAGTGTTTTATACCTGCTTGATCGATGTCTTTGCTCGTATATCAAGCAAAGATCAGTCGTGCGAAAATTTATTTACGAAAATCTCGGATTCGTTCAATTCTGCGCAACCATATGCAGCGCATCAATCAAGATGGCGGCACCGGATAGCTGGAGAGTTTTCCGCCAACCGAAACCAGAACGTTTTACCGGGTAAAAATAAAGTTCAAATGGGCTAAGTGAACTGGTGTTGTTTATTTTTATTGTTCATATTGTGAAATGAAGTAAAAATGATTGTACCAACAGTGACATAATGAAGTGTAACAGTGAATATAGTGAAGTGAAGTGCAATAACATTGTCAATGAGGCACAGATGACAACTTGGCAAATGTATCCGGACAACTTCGACAGCGAATCCAGAACGACCTTGATGGCCAGTTGAAGGTGACTTACGGATGCATCGTTGGAAAACAGATCGCAACGCGGGATCTTCGAAAAAAGGTTTGTTTACATTGCGCCGATCTGCATCGTTTGGATCGCCGAACCGAGTGAGTTTTACGTTTTAAATTTTTAGTTTTATTTTGTTTTTTTTTACGTTATTTTTTTCAAAGAACATTTTTTTGTTTTGTTATTATCATTGTAATCAATGCTCCCTAATAAAACAATCTATTGACGTTAAGGTTTCAAATCATGATTTTTTTTCAATATAGATATAATATACAGATAATAATATATGTATAGATTATACTGAGTTTATTCAAAAGTTCAGCAAAAAGTATTAAGCGAAAATTGAAAAATGTGAATAAAGAATAAAATGGACAAATAAAAACGAGTTAAAATAATTCAGTTTAAAGGAAACTAAAGCCGAGCGTGTAATAAGAGCTCACTGACGTGCAAATTTTAATTTACACACGATATGTATTAATTAATTAATAAACATCATCAGTAAACGGTGAAAAATTTTATTTTTCTATTCTTTTTTTCGGTTTCATCAATTATTACAATTTTACATATGTTCATCGGATAAAAATTATTTCTAATCATTTCATTGAAATACTTCTCATATTGAGTTTCTAAAGATTATTATACAAGAGCGGCCAAGTTTATTTACTATTGCGTTGTCTATCTTACATTTGTTAAATTTGAATAGCTGAATACATATTTTCATCATTCTGGGAAGTAATCTTTTGAATCATCTAAGACAATGAAACTTTACAATTACAAAAAACGTTATGGTAACTTTATAACAGAGTCGCGCGCCGCGCTTTTTGTTAAAACTTCTTATCTCGACATTTTACAACTTATACTTGGCCCCGCGAACGATAGGGAATTTGTCTCCCGTGCATGTTCCTCTAAAATCATCCAAAGATAAATCAACGATCGCGACTCCTCCGAGTCCCTTATTCTTGACGTACAGAGCTTTGTTGCCAGCAGTGTCGGGGTCTTCGTACCCAACCCAGATGCCCTCCTCGTCCGTGTTTGAGTTATATCTTTGATACGCGTATCCGCCGTACTTCTTCGACGGGTCTCCCACTCTCGTGAGCCTGCCAACGGCACTCTCGGTCAAACGAGCACAGACTTCTGGGTACGACAGCAGTCCGGGCATATTCGTCTGGGGGCCTTCTTTTCCTGGCCCGTCGACAACTACCGGTGGAACACCTGCAGCCGAACTGTCGTCAGTCATCTTCCAAGTTCTGGCAAACGTAGGAATTCCAACTACAATTTTGGTCCCTGGAGTTCCATGTTCCAACCAGTATCTGAGAATGATACATTTTTTAAATTGAATAACTTTTAAAAATCAGTGTTGAACGTGTTTCAATAAAAGTTTGCTCCAAAATACACCAAATCGTAATATCTCGCAAGTTACAATTTGCAGTACCTTGGGGCTTGATGATAAAATAAACGTTCGTTTATTCTCAAGGATCCCGACTTGATTCTCGCGCAATTTGAAAATATAATACCTTGTCGCTGAATCAACGTTATCTTCCGGTACACGTCCATAACTATCATAAATGGGAGCAGGGAAATCAGCTTCCTTTGGATTTCGTTCTGGAGTCTTCTGATCAAAAGCAAACAGATGCACAGCATCGACGTGAGGAGCCAAAACTCTGGCATCGTAGTATACTAAAAATATTTAATTTTATCAGTTATAAAATTTGTAAAGGAGGAGGAAAGGGTGAAATCATTTCAAACTCACTGCTAGCGTTCACGTGAGGGAGAACGGAGATTGAAAGAGCCCGATTTCTAGATCTCAGTTGGGTTTTCAGGTCCCTGACCAAAATGCTGAACCCGTCGCGATGCTCCTGTTCCTTGTCGTCGTGGAATTTGCCGTAACCGAATGTCCTCTTGATTCCGCCCCAGAGCGTGCCTAATGCTCCGCGATTTGTCTTTACCTTCGCAGGTGGGAACTGCCAAGCTAGGTCGATCCCATCAAAATCATAGTCTCCCATCAGATTAATTACCGAGTTGATGAATTTCGTTCTCGCTTCGGATGTTTCCGTCTGGAAGAAACAAAACATTGTTACTTGTAAATTCATTTGAAACATTATTATATTTTCACTAAAATAATTTATTCTATATATAAATATATTAATTATATTATTTTAATATAATATATATTATATTATATATAAATTAAATATATAAATAAATTATGGATAAAATATTTAAACACATGAAAATTGCACGTACAAGTCTCAGATATTTGTGTGTATCTTCATAAGGGTCAGCATTTCCGCCGATGCTCAAATAAATTCTTAGGTCGGGGTGTGATTTCTTTAACTGTGTGACTAAACGATAGAATGCATAACCAGCTCCAGTATCCAACATTGGATTCAGAGACACTGCTTCAAAACTATTGACATTGATCCCAGCGTAACCGTAGACCAAATGCGTACAAAGGGACAAGGCCGGATTCAAATCGTTAACTTCAAATTTTGCAGGTCCTAGAAAACGATAATAATGCAATTATTTATGTTGGTATAAATTATCAATCTGGTTGCAATAAATAATTAGGCAATAAATATTGATAGGTTTTATTTACCATGCCGGTAAAATGCCGTGGAATTCCAGAAACAAACAACTTTATTGTGGTCAAGGTTCGTAACCGCGGCAAAGCTGTTGTCCGCTAATAGCCAAACGGCTATTAAATAAAACTTCCACATCACTTTCTTCTGACGTTAACTGTAACAAACAATTTTTAGTCGTCAGTCACGTATTTAATTAATGATGGGAGTTCTCATTTTTTGGAAATTGGATCTACACATTTATTGAAAACATTTTTTTCTCAGTCTTTTAATTGTTTCAGTCTTAAACTTCTATTTCAACATTTTAAATTTTTGTTTGTTTGTTTTTTTTTTTTTTTTTTTTTTTTTTTTTTTTTTTTTTTTTTTTTTTTTTTTTTTTTTTTTTTTTTTTTTTTTTTTTTTTTTTTTTTCGTCTGCGAAAATGTATCGCTGATATTCACGATGTTTTTTAACACTTGCTATGTGTGCGACCAACTTAAATATTTTTTCCAGAATGACGATATGATTAGAGCCTTCGAAACGGAAAACCGAGGTCGCAATAAAAAAAATCTCGCTAAGATATAAATAGGTCTTAGGAACAAACACTTTTTTTTAACGCTCTCATTATTATATAATATGTATAAATATTATTTATCATTTATTTATTTGTTTTATATTTGCATATAAAATTAGATATAATTGTAACATTATTTCAAACACCATAATTACATGAAAATACTTTTTTACAAATGTGTTACTCAAAATAGTTTTTCTGAAACAGAAAGAAATGCCCAAAATAGAGTCAATTAAAAAATTATACAAATTTTAACTTGTTCCGATTAAGAGCGCGTATTTGAGTCAAATTCAACATTTGTATCATGAATATTCAATTTTTTGATATCACATTGTGTTCGTCCGTCTGAAGGCGTTTATATTTCGTCGGTGACGCAGTTTTGCTGCGGTTTGGATGTAAACACATTATCATCATTCTCTCGTATTATGCTTTTAAAATATACGACCTCAACACTAAGTTCTTCAAGATCATATGAATATTATATGGCTTTTTTCCCGACAGGTTCTGCTCAAAAATTTCCATCTGGCCAAAGTTCACGCCGCATTCTGACTAAATATAATATTTCTTATTATTTTTTATTTATTATAAAAAATCATCTTGTTCTGCAACTTTTAAGAATTTATTAATACGAATCCTCTGCTAACGAGCAACTTACAAAATATTCTAATGCCATGCAAAATATTTACTTTTAATTTATTCATCTACCACACTAAAATAAACATTCGATCGATACATCCAGTAATTTATTATTATTATTCTTTTTCATTTTATTCGTTTTTGAGAAATGATATCTTCACCACTAATCTTCTAATAACAAACTTGATAACGAGACAGGCACGATTCAATTACTTTGTTTTTTGTAAATTTAAAAAAAAAATTGCAATAAATATACATTGCATTATATTATGTACGGAAAAAATGAACGAATGAAAATTTAAAAAAATATAACGTTTGTGTATCCAAATAGCAAACAAAGATACAGATTATAGACAGTGAACTTACTCGGTACACAGAATGAACACTACTGACTCAAGACTGAAGATCATGCATCCCTATATGTTGCTCTCGGCCTCTGGGTCGTCTCATCGTCGTCCGGCATAGGAGCGGGAGGGGGTTAATAGTTTACAGCAACTTGTTTTTCATTACATCATCGCTTTCTTGTGAATTAGCTGTCTTGTAGGGGATAACATTATTTGATACAAAACAGCAATCCTCCATTTTCTGAATAAAAGAAACTTTCTATCCTCTTGCAAAAGAAAAATAAAGAAAAAAAAAATAAGGAAGAAATAAATTAAGAAAAAAAAATAAAATAAAAAGATATTAATATGCGATTAATGCGGAACAATGAGCATCAGTTTTTGTGTGTATAAAAAATGTTGATTGTAACGTTATATTCAATTACTGACAAAGATGTAAATAATGGAGTGCAAAGAGAGCATCGGCCGAGGAAATCCAGCCCCCTGTGTTTATTCTACCATCAAAGAACTCTTGTTGGAAAAATTAGGGCACGCAAATACCGCAGCGAACAGCTGCTCCCCAGGGGGTCGTTGCTTAATCGTCTAGTCTCACCATTATAAAATACGAGTTTGTAATATTTCATTTTCAAACAATTGTACATTTTATTATAAATTAGATTTTATTTTTATTACATCCGTGGCTGTGAGGAAAAACCAGTTAAGTGCTTTTTTGTACATTTAAGTTGAAAACATATTGTATGTTATTTTAATCTACTTTTATAAGACGAACTCAAAAAAGTGTTGCTATGGGGATCAAAAACTATAATTCACAATTTTCAACATCATCACTCTAATGTTGTTTTACAAAATGTTTAAAGTTTTATTTTTTAATGTTTTCAATTGGTAGTTTACCCAGGCAATAAGAAACATATATGCTGCATATATGGTTGCATTTATGTTGCATATATGGGATTCGCCATATATGCAAGAATATATGCTGCATATGTCACACATATGGCACATTTATGCCGCATATATGTCGCATAAATGTCGCATATATGTCTGCATATATAAAATTTTAGCTTGGGTAACTGGTTTTTCCTCACAAAGATGTATAAATTTGTATATAATATACGGTATATGATATAAAATATAAAATAATCATATAAATATATATTGAATACAAATAAATGCAGGTTCAATGTTTAATAAAACAAAACAAAAATAAAAACGAGGAAACAAAATGTTTGTATGCAATCATATATTAATATTGTTTACACAAAATGATTTAACATTTTTCGATGGTGGGAATAAAAAGATGGTGGTGCACCTGTTAAGCTGAGGGTAGTAAAAAAAAATTTCGAAGAAGAATCCGTGAGGCAGAAGGGTCTTCCGGCTCTAATTTACTATAGCAACGAGATGGGCGGTGCGTTGATAATGCGACGTCGCAGAGCTACTTCGTAATGGCGTCGACGGCTGTGCGGATTCTCACGAGTCCGAGCTTTACTCTATATATCAAAAATATATATAATATATATACTTAAATATATATAGATATATATTTATAACAACTTATATACATCAAAAGATATTTTTAAAAAAAAAGTGATTGAGAAACTGGTACTTTGTGAAAATATCAGATCCAACTATCTTGCACAGAGAAACGAAAACAAATTAGCAAATTAACGTAAAAAGTAAAAAGGATTGGAATGCACAACTGCGCACTTAACAGTGAAAAGGACGGTGTGAAGATTTAGATTGACACGATCCCCTAATCTTTTTCCTCTTCTTTTTATTCCCTTCGTATTCAGTTTTGAATTAAAGAAAAATTATCGAATCATATATCAATTGAGTGTGGTGTACACATGATGAGTAGTAACACCGGAGGGACTCGACCCCATGCACCAGGGGTAACTATACGCTACACTTGTACATTAATCCTCGCAGCTGGAGTGATGTACAAATAACGTATTAATACCTAATCTTGCTTCATCATGGACGCATAGGTACGGACTTGCGGCTACAAAAGGTGCACTTAAAATAACGTCCTATTGTGTCGGCTCGATTCAAATGTTGTCACAAGTGTGATGAGGATTTTGCACATTTTCATATCGTTACACTTTTTACTCGTTTATTCTTTCTCTTTTCAATTTACATTCCGTGGATAATTATTTTATCAACTAATGCATGCACCTGAATACAAAGGGGATTATGGGACTATGATTCAATTTGTTAACACGTCTGTTAAATAAATTAACAAATTCGTTTATCTTAAAGATCAGTCTAACCGTTTTCTGTAATTAAATCAAACCGAAATTTGTTGAACCCTTATTTTATATAAAAAATTTTTTTGTTTATTTCATCTTATTTTATATTTCGATGATATTTCAATAAAGTTATAACCAATGTTGACTAGAACGGTATAATTGTCGATGGTAAAAATAAACGTCGCCTTAAGTACTAAATAACATCTTGAGATCAAATACCTAAATAGAAAAACAAAATCACAGCTGTGGAAATATACGAGTTGGAAAAATGAAATGAAAACATAAGACGCCCTATTTACATATATATCTTTTTTGAGATTCCACTGTTCTGGTTCTCTTTTTATGTACAGAATGGAAAATTAACACGTCCCATATTTTCGACACATATTTCGAGTAATTGTGTTATTCGAAGGACGCGCCGCTAGCTTTTGAAGATCGTGGGTCCTCGGGAGTCCAAACTTTTGCAAACATTGTACCGTTTGGCGAGATGTCGGATTTGCGAGACCAGGAGAGGGAATGGAAAATGATTGAGTTCCCTCCTGTGCCTATTGAAGAAGGAAAAAAAATGTCACAAGATATACACAAGTTGGCAGACGTATAAGAACATATATAAGAACATGTGAACATAAATTCTGACATATATAGACATATAATGATATATGACATTTTTATCTGAGAATTCCAAGTAACAATTTATATATGTGTCCATAAATGTCACATATATGGAACTTGAATGACACATATATGGGTCCATAAATGTCACATAAATAGATCATAAATAGCACATATATGCAACATAAATGTCACATATATGGTTCCATATTTGTGACATATATGGCGATCCACCTAAAGAATCCATTTATGTGCCATTTATGCGGCATATATGGATCCATATATTTGGCATTTGTGTCTCATAAATGGGCCCATATACGGGCCATATATGTATTTAAATACATAAATGTCCCATTTATGTTCGATATATTTATGTTTCATATATGTGCTATTTATGAACTCATATATACATTTTTACTTGAGATAGATGAGATTATTTTATAATGAAAATTATTAGCAAGTTATGTTAACCTCTTACGATGACTTTATTAATTTGATCCCTGTTGGAGCACCTGGAGAGACTGCCACTACTGGTGAGCGAATCCGCGCCTTTATCAGCACGGACCAATTCGTTGAGGAAGTTGATATAACCGATCGCTAATTTGAGTGTGTCAACTTTGGACAGACGTTTTTCGTAAGGTAACGTGGGGATGTGAGCTCTAAGGCCTTCGAAAGCCTCGTTTATATTTTGCATTCTTCTCCTCTCGCGCATGTTTGCTGCTTGACGTTGCTGCACCGCTTGTCGAGTACTTTTTCCGTTCGATGAAAAAGCATGATGGCGCCTATTGTTCCTGCTGCAACGTCTGCATCAAAGTACATTTAACGCGTTTAGTTAGATCAGCACTTGTTGAAAAAAACAAACAAACAAAATGTTAAACATGATAAACCTTAAATTAAGAAAACAACCAATGTTTTAGTTGTGTCAATTCGTGTTCAATGCATCTATAGATGAAAAAATTTAGTCGTTAAAATGACGTTAAAAAGTGAGACACTATTTGCGAAACAAGTTTGATTAAAACCGGTAATCCTCGAGTTTTCTGTAAAGTTCTAGATCTAAATAAATTGGAACAGATCTGATTGATTAACGTTTCATTGTGTGCTGTAAAATCAGATCTACTCATTTTCCAGACGTGATTAGACTTTGATAAATTGTCTGATCAGACATCATCGACATGATACTTCCTTTCCCGAGTAATTTGGCTGATTCATAATTAACAGAATCTTTTTAATTTAATCTACATTAAATTTTTTTAAATGAATCTGCATCGAGTAGTAAAATTCCCTGACAAACAAATAATGTTGAAATTCTCATATCTCCGTAATGATAAAGAATATCTTTAAATTTGGCAAAAGAAAAAAATGTCATATTTCCGTAACAAGTCGAAGATATATTATATCAAATCTGTAGCTGTGAGAAAAAACCAGTTAACCACCAATCGAAAAAATTAAAAAATAAAACTTTAAACATTTTTTTAAACAAAATTAGAGTTCTGAATAATGTTGAAAAATGTGAATTTAGTTTTTTGATCCCCATAGAATCCCCATGTTTTTAACTTAAATGTACAAAAAAGCACTTAACTGGTTTTTCCTTACAGCCACAGAAATATGTACATAATCCCGGGGGGGGGGGGAATCCAGGTCTGATCAGATCTGGAAAATGAGTAGATCTGATTGAATTCAAAAAAATTTCCATGCCTGCTTCGATATGAACTGAATCTGTCCAGACATGCAAATTTCCTGCATTTTCCAGGATCAAAATGGACCTCATTCGACAAAATGTTGTCTGATCATGTAAAATTAGACATGAACTAGATAAAATTGTATAAAATTTGACATATTTTGACCTAATCAGGACTATTCCCAGGTCTGATCAGACCTGGACTTTATTTCCCCGGGATATGTCAGATATGTTTTTACATAGGTCGCGGGGTCTTCGACTTGTTACAAAAAAAGGGAAATATGTTGTAACATTAAAATTTGAAGAGTTGATCTAATCTCTTACTCTCTGGAATGATTCTCTTGGTCGCTGCTGTAAGTGCTGTCATTGTCGCTGCTGTTGTCATCGTACAAGTAAAGGTCACTGCCACTGGTGCTGCCGGTGCTGCCAGTGGGGCGCGACGAGATGTCCGCTGGAATCGCGGGCAAAGTCGCCGGGGTCGGAGCACCATAATGCGGCGGCAGCGACGGGATCGCCGGGTTGCCGAGAAAGCTGTGCGTCTCATAGATATACTGACGGTTCACCGTATCCGCTTGCCAGCAATTCTCCATCGTACAATTCTTTTTTATGGGCTTTTATTTCCAACTTTTCTTTTTTATTTTCTTTTTTTTTCTACGTGCTTCCTCGTCAATGAACGGTCAATCACGCGGGTACCACCGTGATTACGTCGTTATTGCATCACACCACTCAAGTTCCGTCAAATCCGACGCGTGCCGGTCGCGTGCCCGATCTTGTTCCCGATACCGTGTGCACGCGCCTAAAACACGTCCGCACACACCGTTTTCACGCACCAAACCTTTTTTTTTTTAATTTTTCATTTACATCTCGATCACCAGTTTCAATCGCTCAAACTAAACGGATCATTTCTACTTTTTTTTTTTTTTTTGGAAATCAAGTTTGTTACATTTTGAAAAACACTTGATTTAATTTTTAAAACAACATCATTTCGGTAACGAGAGTGCCATTGATGATCGATTTGAGATGTTGCTTGTCGGAAACAGCAAACTCGTGTGAACCAAGCTGGAAACCATTTACGAGAAAATGAGGTGCGCTGCACGCAACTCGTCCAATCGGGGGCTGTGAGGGCGGTCGGCGCGGTTCTTGGTTGCTGGGGCGGTTGCGCCGCCTTTTCATTGATTTACCACCTCTGCCCCTTTTGGCGTGCGACAATCGTTACGCATTATTTATCATAACGTTTCAGTTTGTCTTTCTATTCATACTTTTCCAATTCAAAATTACCACATTTAATTTAACATCAGTTTTTTATTCAGCTTTGCGCGTATGTTTTTTTTTTATATCAACTTTTGGTTTCTTAAAAAAGATTACTCAATGCTATTTAATGTGCAATACATATGTACCCACAGGTGAAAATGAACATCAATATGCAAACTTGATTGATTTTTATTGCAAACTGCAAAGTTTGTGAAAAAACCTGATTAGTTTTGAACTATGTAACTATATAAACTATATAAGTAGGATCAACTGGGATAATTGTGATTTCGGAGTAATTCGTGACAGGCTAGTTATTATTAACGAAATACAAAAAATGTTTTATATCAAAAGAGAATATTGTTCTCCCATGTCTTACAAACAATACTGATGAAGTTTGAACTAAAATTATTGAAAAATGGTTAATTGAAAGTTAGTTTTGTTTGAAAAATGCATATATTTTGATGACTTTAATGATTGATTTTATTTAGTTACAATCTATTAAACTTGATCCACCGTTCAAAAATATTTTGTTCAGTAATGCTTTATGTAAAAAATGAATTCACAATTACCCCATAAAATATTATTCACAAAAGTTACAAAGTTGAAAAATAACTTTGCATTTTCATATCATTACCCCGGTTGACCCTATAACAAAACAAAAATATAAACTATCTGAAATATTATTAATATAAAACTAAGAAATTATGCGACATTCAAGTATATGAAAGTAGATGATCCTATCCTATAACAATAAGACTATATAGGTCCGCGCGACACGCGAAGATAAAAGGAGAGAACACTGTGCATTGGAGCGTAAAGTGTTTTCGGGGTCGCGCCCCCAAGCAATGCACGAGAATACCGCAGGGTTGCATCCCCTTAGCTGTAACGGAAACATTTGTAAGTGCAGCACCGGATGTGTGAGAGTGCACATTAGACAGGTGGTTTCCGACGATACGCCGTGTGAAATGTGCCCTTTGATTCAAAACCATTTTCTCTGTATTTTATGCTTCATTAAAATATATATTTTGTACACGCGCACTCTGAACCCTTCTTTTTCAAATTACATTTCTATCTCTCCTGAATTAGTTGTCAATTTTTTGTTCCTCCGCAGTCTTTCATCTTTTATTTTAATATGAAATAATTAATCAGTTATTAGCAGTCACAGTTATAAAACGAAAAGAAAAAAGGTTATCTTGATAATGGTTGTTCTAAATGATTAAATTTGTGGATTTTCGAGTTGCTTTCATTGTTGTCTTTTTTTTTTGCTATTCAGACCAAAAGGAATTATACAGAGTAAATGAAACATATAAATTAATTTCACGCTCACGCCAAATTGATAGATACTTCCAAGTCTATTATTACATTATGAATACGCGATGGAGTAGTCGGCTCCACGCACGAGGGGGTGCCCAGGTGCACCGAACTGATGCGACGGATCTCCCATCGTTTTTGTAGCGTACAGAATCGTTTATCTACGCCGGGCTACCGCGGCTACACCACCCATACTGTGAACTGATAATATAGTACTTTTTCAAAGGGAGCATATGCTACGCCACGCGCAATCAACTTTCTCCATTCTTCTCCGACAAATGTTGATCTATAACATCGACATTATTTATTTATCAGTACACTTCTTCTGTAAACATTTGTGTTTACCTTGAAACATAAACTATCGTGTTCTAAACTTGGCTGAAGTTCGAGATACGTCATTTGATCATAAAAATTTGACAAAAAAGAGGCAGGGGGTAATTGTGACAGTCGGATGTACTAGCCATATGATCATTAAACCTGTTATTGAAATGAAAATGAAAATTAAAATTAAAAAAAAAATAGAAAGATGTTTTTGTAGTTGATTGCAAATTTGTTTAAGGGCTACGGTTCTGATTGCAGCAGCAGGATGTTAAACGAAAAGGCTAATCTGTTATATCACCGAGTACATCTTAGTGTCAATACACAAAAAGCGTGCCTCTTAATCGGATACTTAATAGGATAGAACTGACTGCACGTGCAGGGCACGTGCGTATCTCGAACGGGGGTTAACCGCTTAGCAATAGACACACGCAGTGCACACGCGCACGCGAAAACCTGCAATTATTTTTTACCGTACACGTTAGCGGTCGCATTCAATCTGATATTATAACACATTTTATTATTACTTATCGTATCCGTTACTTCTTGGCATATGTCGCGCTGGTGTGCGCGCGATTCAATTATGTACATTTTATTCTTCAACGGCATATCATTTTTCTGAAAATGATCGATATTTCATTTGTACACACAATATCACTTTCAAACTTTTCTTTTTCTTGTCTTGTTTAATTTGTTTTTTTTTTGTTTTTTTCATCAAAACAATAATTTAAGATAAAAATGTTATAATTTTAGACACACTCAAGATAATTCGGCTCCAAATTATGGCGCGGATCAAAAAGAAGCTCGATGATTTTTGGGTTCATCAACACGCTGTAATCAAAGTGGAACAAAAATGACGATAGGAGATAGCGTCAATTATGTAATATACAATAAATTGGCTGACCATTGGCATGCGTCTGATAGAAAGTTATCTATCGTTATTTATAAGAGAGCTCAGAGTCCGGCGCTAGGCGATACATACGTCGCTTGTTTTTCGAGCGGTGTTCTCTTGCGTCGAATAATCAATGGTTGATAAAAATCAAAATGAACGTGGCTCGAACGTTTACAATAAATAACCAGTTTTCATTTCAACAATTATTATTTACAAGATAAATTATTCATAATTGATAGAACAGAATATGTCAAAACATAAATATCAATATAAATATAACAGTCACGTACGACGGACGAGCTCATCAGAAACTTCATCGATGGCCGGGATGTCAACGACGGACTCGGGTGTTTTGATCTCAGTCGTTTGAGACGAGTTCGTCTGACCTGGTCATTACAAAATTATATCACAATTGTTGCGGCTGGAAGGGAGGGAACTAATAACAAAAGTAAAACAAAAAAATGAATAAAAAAAAGTGATGAGAGCCAACTTCACTTACTCAACTCTTGCGAAATTTGTAAGATGGTGTCTTTGTAGGGGTTGCTGAGATTAGAAGCCGAGCACTGCGGGGTGCTAACCCGTTTGGTCTTGTTGAAGAGCGAGTAATCGATCTGAAAATGTTGCTTGAGCTCGGAGTAGGTGACCATGGTCTCAAACTGGTGTCCCCACAGGATCTCCTGGGGCAGGTAGCTGGAGCGCGCCTGGGTCGGCTGGCCGGTGGACTCGATGGTGCCCTCGAGGGTGACGACGATCTCGAACTTGCCGCTGAGCATCTCGATCGGGCTCATGTGGTAGAACGGCGACGCGCTGTTGATCCGATGCACGATCGTGAGCGGCCAGATGAAGAACAGGTTGTTGTTGTACCCGTCCGTGCCAACTACGAGCTCCCGCTGGTGCATGAACAGGCACTCGCCCTCGCGCGTGAACCGCGACCGGATCAGCTGGGCCTTGACCGTCGCGGCGATTATGTGCGACTTCCTCATGTCGCCCACCCGGAACATCAGACACAACTCGCCGTCCTGCATGCTCACGGTCGCGTTCTTCGAGAAGAGGATCGTCTGTGTGCGCTGCTTCGGCCGGCTCATCTTGGCGAACACCACGCCGGCCATCAGCGCCTGGATCATCACACCCACGACGCTCTGCATGCACATGAGGAACACCGCCTCCGGGCACTCCTCGGTCGTGTACCGGCTGCCGTAGCCGATCGTGTGCTGCGTCTCGATCGAGAAGAGGAACACGCTCGTGAACGAGTACATGTTGCCGACGCAGGGCGTCCACGCGGACTGCTCCTGGTAGTAGGGCAGGTGGGCCTCCTGAAAGTCGCCATGGTTGTGCAGGATCAGCCACCAGACGAGCGCGAACCCCAACCAGGACAGGATGAACGCGAGCGCGAAACAGAGCAGCGTCCAGCGCCACTGGATGTCCACGAGCGTCGTGAAGATGTCCTGCAGGAAACGGTATGACCGACTTGACAGCTGGAGTTTCGCGGTGTTACACTCCCCGCTTTTCAACACCGCTCTTCGACGAGTCTTTCGGCATGAGCCACGTTTTAGGATGCTCCTGTAAAAGAGCCATTTTTAAATCATTTTCTCGTAAAATTGTACATTTATCCAAATATCTGTGGATATTTATATAATAACTAAATATTGTTTGAATGAAATGGTACAAATTTATAACCGACTTATGTTGGAAAAATTAAAATGCCAAATCAATTTCATCAATGTTCAAAGTAATTTTGTTTCTTGAAAGTTTATTTAACTTTTAGATATCTGCTTTTACCTCTGAACCACTGATATATTATCATTATAGTTATTTTGTTCTTATCATAACATACCTTCTATAAAACGGAGGATATGACTTTCTCGTCCCAGAGTCAATGATTGGTTGAATTTTCGAACTTAGTAAATTATCATATTCATCTTTCGACGGTTCACACGATTGTTTGCCACTTGTACGATCCCCGTTCGCCATCATGTATATTCAAAAAATTGTCTCTTGTGCACGGTTTATTGCTCCATCTTCGTCTGGAAGATAAACAGCAATTATATCTATTCATATATAAAAATCATTGTTGTTTTCTTATGTTTAACTTGTTACCTTTTGTGTACTCAAATTATCATCTTGTATTATATACACACGTCCCCTAATATAATTAATATCACTCGCGACTTGTGGACATCGCTTTTCCTTTGCGTCAGATCTGAAATTAAAGTTGTTCCATCAGAAATTTTTATTTTGTATCGATAGACGTAAAACTGACAATGTTGAACGTGCATATCGAACGAGAGAACAAAGTGATTTTTGAACAAAATTTCTTATCTTATCTTTAGTTTTGAAAATGCATTAACATAAAAATTAACATCAAAATTGAATTGTAAGACTATTCGTTTTCAATCAAACGTCTCGACTTTTAATTTTCATCTTAATTTAATTATTTTTTGTATACTTCAAATATACCTCCAGTTATAGTTTACTTGTGCAGCAGCAACTCACAAAATTTTCGACGCAACTTATAAAATGAAAACAAAAATTATAAATTTCTTAAAAAATAATTGAGAATTGAAACACTATCTGCGTATCAGATTATCAACGAAAAATTGATTTTTTTTTAATTTCATTTTATATAAGTAAATAGAAGTGCGATGAACATTTTTTGTCACACGTAAACCGCGGTTGGCGTTTGTTTGCAGACAATAATCAAGGAACGGCGTATCGCGTTTAGGACTGGCTTATCATGCACGATTTTAGATGACCAGGATTGAGATAAGAATCATAAACGATAAAAATTAAAAGTCAAGTGTCTAACGTCTGATGTATAAAAATATTGTGACAACCTTATGATTTTCGTCAAATTATCTTAAGATATTAAAAGGGGGTTAAAAAATGTTCAGTTATGTTATTTTCGTTGATTCGTTCTGATTGTCAAGTGTTGCAAAACTCGCACGCACATTGTCGCAAAGATGAATCCAAATGGTTAAATGATCAAGAATTAGAAAAAGAGCTGATGCGCCGGGCTCGTGTATACCTATATACTGATGATTATGATCTAGTGTATTCATTGAATGACCTTTACGACTGATTTAGCACGGAAAAATGTGCAAAGTGCTGCCTCAAATATGTACAATCTGATTACGACAATGTATTTTATCATTGACACAAAAATTTTTGTTTAAAAACTTGACAATTCCATAGGTATGCATACATATACACGTAATCGTTATATACGTATTGATATACATTTTGAACCGTCCCTATCAACAATTATTCATTTATCATGAAAAACATTTTTGTTATTATCCGTCACAAAAATTTATTTCAATGACAAAAATTAATCAACACAAAATCATTACAATAATGAGTGTCCGCTGAATTCAAAATCAAAATCTAAATGTAAAATTGCTTTTCTAATTGAAAAACTGAATTCTTTTTTTTTTTTTGCATCGATTAAATCACGATATATGTACTTCTGTGGCGCAGTTTGATGGAATCCCGATTCATCAGGTGCACTAAAAAGACAAGATCCAATTAAGATTATGCAGGAGCAGTCTAAGGCGTTGGCATCAAATTTATTGCCTTGTTATACCTACGTGCTCTACATTATTCATGTAATAATAATTGGTCTACGACTTTTGACACGTAATCGCGCGCGCGATATTGTGCTCGCGATAAATTCGTTTACAAAATTTGTAAGCCCGCGGTGGACAAATATTTTTTAATCGAACGATGCAGCTCCACTTAAACAATTCGCTTGGTACAATCCGAGGGTTTCATTCTGTGTTACACAAGCCGTGAATGTAGTGCACATCTTGCGGATGCCATTGGACCATTACGTGATATTCATCATGCAGAATTTAGAATGAACAAAAAAGAACCATTTTCAAATTCATATGCAGTTACGTGAAAAAAAAATTCCACATCTGAGTATTCATGACTGAACAAAAGTTTATTTTTTAAAGTTTAAAATGACGAAGAATCTTTTTTAAGTAAAATTTTTTGAAAGTTTAAAATTTTGTTTTAGGTAAAAATGTTTGATTTATTAAAAATCACGTTTAAGGAAGTTATGCAACTACTTTGAATATTCAACTTTGTTTAATTGAAATTTCGAGTAGACAAAAGTGAAGTAAAAGTAAATGCGCGAGTTTGATTAATACTGATCGTGCTTAAGTTTCAGGTAAAGTCAGATTTGAAACAGATCTGGTTGAATTAAGTTTCATTCATTCATGTAAAATCAGACCTACTCATTTTCCAGACATGGTCAGGCCTTAATAAATTAGGTCTGATCATGTCTGATCAGACATGGAAATTTTTCCCCGGGATGTGTCGCAAAATCCGATACCTTGCCAAGTGTTATATGATATATGCTATATAAATGATTTATGTAAATGGCAGTTACCATGGCAAGATGCAATTCAAGATCTAGGAGCGCAAAGTAGTTTTGTGTTTCTTTTTTTTTTTTTTTTTTTCAAATTTGTTATCTCCTTTTATTTTACTTTATTAAATAATATTAATTATACAGTCAAAAATCTTTCAAACTCATCAAATCAATTTCAACATCGTATACAAAACAGGGATCTGAATTTAGTTGAAAAAAAGCAAACATTTTTTTAAATGAAAATTTGAAATTGAATATTACAGTTATTGTCAATAGTTGAATTGAAATTGTAAAAGTGCATTTGTGATCTTCACAAAAATTGCACATTGAGATACATCAAAGAGTATTAGAGACTGAATGATTCACACACGTGTTTGAAGATAATTTTGCACTAAAATTCAAACTGTCATCATCGTATTAGTGTTAAGGAATATAATTCACTTGTGTCACATCAGACAAACGGTATACTAAACTCAATCCTATAAATCATGTACTTCGAAATCTAGAAACGTAACTTACGTGAACTGATAAATAAATAACCGTTCGATTCGTTTTATTTTTCAATTCACAATTTCGAATGTTTTTCAATGTCTCATGTTAATGATGGTTGCACAAATCGCACCATCTGTTCGACATCTGTGTACAAAATGACACTCAACTGGATCCACAAATAATTGTTATTGAACGATCATTAATAACTATTTAATAAACTAAAAGTGAAACAAACTTCCTGCCGGATTAATTATATCTAAACGAAATTGTCATTCGCGATGTGAATGAAAATGTACGATTACCAATGAAAATGACACTCAATCAACATTCAAAATAGTTTTCCGCCAAGAACATTGTACAAGAGTCCTTTCAATTATTAAAATTTAGAAGAAAAAAAAATTAGAATCAGAAAAAAAAAGATCGCCTCTCTTTGAATGACGTGTATATATTTGTTTAACTTTGACATACTTTCGATTTGTTTCGAATCAATTATTACAAATTAAATGTGACAAACTGAATGTTATAAATTCATCGTAAGCAATCGGACAAAAATTGATCACCAACGTTCGAGTGAAATGAATAACATTTTTAAAACAAGCGGGTGACAATTTGAAACGCCACGAGTCGTTATAAATTATGCGGTTATACACTTGTCGCGTATGAATTCTGCAATGTTATCACCTTGTTTGCAACCAATAATCTATGCAACAAAAGGAATTACAAATCTAACAGCGTACGTGCCGGTGTATCAACGAATTTAGAAACACTGAAAAGCTGATTGCCACCAGACTTACGAAACTATTTGTCATCTCCCCGTTCTATGAAATAAAAAGATGATATTAACAATAACAAAAAATTTTAAATCCATCCGAGCGTATAATTTTTCAGTTTATAATTACCAACCGATGATCGAATTACTTTCTAACTTTATTTGAATAATACTTTTAAGCTGATTAATTTGAATAATGCCCTTGACCATGAACATTCAATGTCTCAAATTGTCTCGCGTCTTTTGTAAATGACATTAAAGGATAAATTTAATAAGTAAACAGAGGTAGAAACAGTCATTATGTTTTTTGGTGTTAATTTTAGATTTATAATTACCAAAAAATAATTTACATTTTTTCATCTTGGATTGAAAGAGTGCAGCATGGTATTTGAGATGCAATGACACTAGGAGCGACGAGAGACGCGCACGTGGCTGGCCGATGGCTGACGATCTATGCACTACCACTGGTCCCGTTGGTTTGGGTGTAAAAATTGAAATTAAGAGGATTGCGAAATAGTGCACACATGCAAATGTCAGGTACAACCGGTGGCGTACAATAACGTAGCACAGGCGTTCGACACACGTGATGAATAGCGGAGTGTGTGGCGCGAGATCAGAAGACTGCGTAAGCATGAACACAAGTGCGATGTATTTCCTTGATTTCTCTTTGCGATCGCATATTTTGTGGCCTTCAGTGATATTTTTTTATCTCCACACGATTATTTACAATTTTTTTTCTGGTCGTCGACAAACTCACGAAATTTAACAAAACATGCAAATTATATCCGCGTTGTTATTTTTTTTTCTTTTGTATTCTCTTTTTTTTTTTTGTAGTTTTGTGTACACGCAATTTTGATTCGATTATTGTTCACAACAATTTTTCGAGAACATTATTTTTTCTTAACAGGGTTTTTTAATGTATGTTTAAACAAATTGTTGTTTCTTCTAGATGCGATGATACATTGCAAAAGTTAGTTCGTTTATTAATTGTGAAGAAAGTAATCTGTGAGTCATAATATTGAAGCGAGACAAAGGGGAATCTTTTTTATTCAGCGTTTGATTCATATAAACACGAGATTGCATCCCACCGACAAAATGTTTTAATTGCGTTGCAGAAATCAGCAGAAATCTGTCTATATTAAAAACAACCGAGTGTAAATCAACATCTGAATTGGTATTTATTTTGTTATCGTTGAACAAGATTGATTTGGCATACGCATAAATGAAAATGACGAATATTCAAGAGAAAAGATTGTTAGAGTTCAACATTTTTTTTTAACATTTTTAATTTTAATTGTTAACTGTTTATTTGAAAGTAACGCATCTCGTTTCGAAGCGATAATTAAGATCAATCGTAGAATAGCGTTCTCACAAACAGAACACACACTTTATATCAATTTCAATTTGATCTTGATAACGTGCGTACTTCACACCAGGTAACAACAATGTCGGACCTTTACAACTCAGTGGACTCATTTTTGGATTACACAACATCAAATTTATTCACTTGTATCACCAAAAATGAAAAATAATAACAAATCTCACTTCCTTTGTAAATACAATATAAATATAAAACTAAATTAGAACTAAAATCAGATTTTTTTCTTACTTTCAATTGATTACAAACTTTGCCCGAAAATAAATAAATATACAAATTTAAAGCAAAATAAAATATAAATAAATGTTTAATTTTAAATTAAAAAATAGAAATATTGCTGGAAAGTTGATCAGATATAAATTTAATCATCAAAACCGTTATGGACGAGCCTCTCAATGTTGAAAACGATCTCTTCGAATGGGTAGTCTTCGGTTCCTTCCATACCTTGGAATAACTGGCCGTAACAGTTGTTCTCCTCGATGAAGTGCGCATAAGAGTTTTCTGTGATCTCAGCTCCGCACAGCCAACAAAATTTTGACTGGCATTGTGGACATTTCATCCTGTTGCAACCGCCCTGTTTATCTATTGCGATCTGACATTTTGGACAGGATTTTGTATTTTTCTGCAACCAAACATAAAAATGTTAATGTCTTTTTTTTTTTGTTAAAAAAACAAAAATACAAAATGAATTAAATAATTTAATTAAATGTAATTAAACAATTATTTTTTGCTACTCTTCTTACTTTGATATGATCTTTCGTTAATTTATCCTCGACCAATTTTTGGATCTGGCGTCGACCATATTTTTGTATCATTAAGGATATCTCTGAAGGTGTTGCTTTTTCATAATCAGAGATCAATTGGTCGACTTCAGCTTTTGGCATTTCGCATGGTGCAACACCATGATAAACCTGATAACAAAAGAAAGAAACAATATTTACACACTGCACATACAGTTCCAAACAATGGTAATAACAAAATGAATATATACTTTTTTACACGACTTGCAAAAGTTATACAAACACCGAGAGCAAGTAGCTAAATTTTCATCCGTGTCATCAGTGATAACTGGAGAGAGGCAAGATTTTCGAGGACAATAAACAACATCCTCCATGCTATCAAGGGCGGCTTTCAGCAGCTGCTCATCATACCAATCGCACAACACCGGATGAATATTCTTGATGTCACAAAGTTGAATCAGCGCCGAACAATCAGTAGCAGGGCACTTGATCCCTTTCGTTAGTTTATCCTTGACAGTTTCATCTTTGATCTTGACATCGAGGTATCTCCTCAGACAATCCTTGCAGCTTGAAAACTTACAACTTTTACAAAAGTCGCCCTCGTAGCCCCGCTTGGACTCGAAGCAGATCATACATTGGAATAACCTGTTATCGAATTCTTTCATCTCTTCTTTCATATTGTACGATTCCAGTTCCGCCAACGTCAGCTTCGAAATTGTCACGACATTTCCACCATCGGGGTTGTATGTGAGGACATTTTTGAGAAATTCCGTCCAGGTGAAGAGGATCTCGTTCTTGTTCCTCAGCCAGAGCTCGTTTAGGTGACGTCGGATTTTCTGTACCAGTTCGGGGCCCAACCAGGGGATGACCAGGTCGTAGCGTGGCGGTTTTTTCGACGGGTAGTCGCGAGGATTTGTTGTGCAAAATGTTATCGGGGGTAGGCGACTGAGGCGCAGCTTCTTCTCGTCCAGCAATATCGTCACCTTGTCATCGTCGATGATCGGCTTGATTTTGAACGTGCAAACAATTTTATCCCCCGATCTGTATGAATCGAACTCCTCCGGGGTGTAGATTGATTGCAAAACAATTATCTCTTCTTCCTGTCGCTTTCGATCAGTCTTCATATAAAAAAACAAAACAAAATTATTATTCTGAAAAAACTGAATATTTTATTTATCCTTTTTTATTATATCTATATTTTTATTTAACATTATCGGAGTTCGATAAAAGTACAAACGGAAGTAAACAAATAAAATATATTATACGCATATATACCATTTATATAAATCTCGTTGTTCACAGTTTGTGCAGTTGTTTTATTGGTGTCAGAACCAGTAGACTAGATCCAATTAATAATACGCACTAAATCTGAGAGACGATTATTTTCTTTTTGTTTGTTTTGATTTTAAGAAGAAACAGTTCAGAGAATTCTCCCATGTTGCATTTCAAAACGTCGTCTCTCGAGCTGATCGCAGCGCCTCTCGTGGACATTGTGACAGTTACGTTCATTTGTATCAACACAACAACGTGACGTTGGTTCGGCTGTTTTTAAACTCTGCACGTGGTTTTTCATAGGAATTTTGTACAAAAACAATTTTAATAAAGGTAAGAATTCGTACTTTCATAATGATCTTATTTTAAGGACATATAATTTTGGTCATTCAATTGTATTATTATCGTAGGGTAGGCACGCATGTCTAACCTATATTTTGACGAGTAAAATATACTTACGACTATTCAATTCGTTTTTATTATTGAATTATTACTAAATGAAGAATAATTGTATTGTAGATGACACTGCAAAATTTTCCCCGAGGGGGGAAGAAACCTGGTAAAAAAGCGGTTGATAAATCGGATGGAGCATTGATGGTAACGTTTATTTATCTCATTTATTTACATGAAAAAAATGCCAATACAATATCTTTATTTGAAATTTGTAAATTAATTGTGTAAAATAATAACATATTTCGAGATGTATATATTAATAAGATTGTTTATTAATAATAACAATTATTTCATCAGGTTAAAAAAAGGCTAAAACGAAGTTCAAAATCAGAGTCAAAATCGGAGCAACAAGCTGATATGACCACACTGAACGACGCAAGAAATCTGCACTACCTGGTGATCCAGCAGCAGATGAACATTCTCTGTCGCGTTCACAAAGTTCACAAGCTCGAATTGATTGTGAGTCTGCCTGGATTTCTCAGTGCAAAAGTCAGCATTGCGGACATCAGTGCCGCGTATACGAGCATCCTGAAGCAAATCGCTAGCGACGGGAGCGTTGCCAGCAACGACTACAAAAGGCTCGACGAGCTTTACAAACCCGGGGACTATCTGGTGTGCAATGTCAGCCAGCTTTTGAACGACGCGAAATTTATTTGTCGGTGCAGCATCAGTCCTGCCTCGGTTAACGTCAATGTCAAGGTCAGCAGCCTCGAGGTCGGTTGCATCTTGGTATGTTCAGTTGCAAGCATCGAGGATCATGGATTCGTGATGGAAACAGGCTTGAACAACGTTAGAGCGTTTTTGGAAAAGAAAAACGTCCTGGACGAAAGCAATTTGTGTAAGAAAATTTGTTCGATTAATATTATTGTTTATTATAAAATAATATATTGTAATTGATATAATGATATGAAATTGTAGTTGTAGGAAAGCAGATAAGTTGTTACATAAAAAAAGTGAAGGAGACGGATAACGTGTACACGATATCATTGTCAACGAAACCTAAGCACGAGGATCTGGACAAGCAGAAAAATCAGTGCCTGGATAATATGCTGCCAGGCTCGAGGTACGAATTAACCGTGAACCGGATACTGCCACATGGGATAGAGGTTCTTTACAACGAGGACAAGATTGGTTACGTCAACCAAGTGCACCTCCCGAAAGCACTGAAAACTTACGAAAAAGGAGCTGAGTTGACGGGGACGTTGATCTACACGATACAGCTGTACAAATTCGCCTTCTTCAGTGCGCTGTCATTCGAACCGGAAGAGGAGCAGACGCACCGGTTTCAAATCGGTGACATCGTCGAGGAGGCGAAATTTTATAACAAGGAAACTGGTGGGATAATACTCAAGTTGGCCAAAGGAGCCAGAGCGTACATAACAAACAAGCGAACGGGCGTGGACTATCTCAACATCGACAAAATATTTCGTCCACACTCCAAGCACAAATGTCGCGTCATCGGTTACAACTCCATGGACCGGACGTACGTCTGCACGATGGAGAAGAAGCTTCTGGACGAGAAGTACTTTTCCAAGTCAAGCCTCGAGGTCGGAGACGTTTGTAGCGTCGTTGTCTCGCACATAAGTCAGGACAACTATGTTGAGGTGCGGTTCGGGAGGATCATGGGCGTCATACCTCCTAGAGAGATCAAAGATTTCAATCAGCAATTTGAGCCGCAAGTGGGGCAGACAGTAAAAGCGAAAGTTTTTTGTCTCGACACGAAGAGCAGCAAGGTGACATTCACAACAAGGGAGAGTATTTTGAATAGCGATCTACCGATTTTGAAAGAGGCCGCGCAAGCGCAGGTTGGACAGAAAGTTTTAGCTGTGGTGATGGGAATCAAAAAGACCGGATTGAAAGTGAGATGCCTCGGCGGGGTCGTGGGTTGGGTCCCAAATGATCTGACGAGAAAACAACAACCTACCGCTGGCGAGGGGAAGAAGAAAAAAAAGTATTTCATGAATCAGACTATCATAGTCTCAGTTGTGGAGGTCAAGGACAATTCGCTCGTTTTGCGAGAAGAAGTTGAACATAAAACCGAACAACCAGTGAAAGATAAAGTGGTGCTGGCCATACCAGTTGGTAGTGAGATCAAAGGTACAATTGTGAACGCAACTCCGGAAGGGTTGCAGGTGGAGATCCAAAACGATAAGTCTCATCGAGTGGCTTTTCTACCGGCAGCGCACATGGCCCCTTGTTCGGAACTCGGTAGCGCCATCTGTTCCAGGACGGAGCTTGGCAAAACTATAACAGCCAACGTGTTTGCTAATTTGCCTGAACTTTTGCTGTCAACGTGGATAGTACCTGATGGGCTGACAATTGAACAAATCAACGTCGGCGATGTCGTTCCCTGTTCCCTAGTCAGCAACGACGAGGACCGCTCGGTGAACGTGATCCTGCCATGCGACAACTTTTTTGGAACTGCAAAAGCAATTCGAACTGCGGCAGAGATTGACAAAACGTTCAGTTATGAGATCCGGCTAGGTCTGGTAAAGAAGAAGAATCTAGAGAAATCGGAAGACATCAAGCTCTACACTGGCTTTTCCGAGATCTGGCGGATGAATCCAAACGTGATGAGCGGACTTGATCTGCTGACTCTCTATTTGAACAAAGTGATGGAACTGTCCCAGCTCGAGTGTATCAAATCGAAACCGATCTCGCAGCTGAAGATAGGTCAAAAGGTCAAGGGTAAGGTGACGAAAGTGACCAAAGAAGGTCTGGTGCTGGAATTGACCAATGGTATTCCAGCAACGGCGAAGAAGCAACACTTTGAAAGACAGTTCAAAGTCGGCGAGACGGTTGAGGCCGCGGTGCTTTGGGTCAACTACGTGCACCAACTGGTGGAGGTGACCCTCGTTCCCAAGTTAGTCAACACTCTGAGCACCAAGTCGCTCGAGAGGAGCGTCGTAGACGAGGGACAGTTGATGCAGGGTAATATTCTCCTGGTCAACACCTGGTTCGCCTTGGTGCACCTCAAGGGAAAAGGCAAGAATTCCATCGGAGCCCTACCAGTTCGGCTCAACATGAACGATACCGCTCCGGACTTGACGCTCTTTGAGATCCACAAGAAGGTCAGAGTTTATGGGGTTTTGCTGCAGAAAGAACTTGGCACAATACCAGTTTCCATTTGTATGCTAAAGACGTGTTTCGAAGAGAATGAGCAGACTGTTCGGTCGAGTTCGGACAGGTGTTCGTTAACTGGAAAGAGGAAGAGTAACAGGAAAGAAGAGGATGTTGAAGAAGGAGGTGCTGCAAAAAGAATGAAGACTGTTAAGACAGAAGTCGAGGTCAAGGAGGAAGAAGAGATGGAAGTCGATGAAGAGGAAGTTGATGAAGAGGAAGAAGTGAAGGTTGAGGAAATCGAGATTAAGGAAGAAGACAACAAGGAAGAAGTCAAAGAAGAGGAGAAGGAGGAGATAAAGATGCCAGAATGTGGATTCTTCTGGGACACTAATCCCAGTGTGGAAGATTCCGGCTCGTCTTCGTCTGATGATGATGAAACCGAGGACAGTGTACCGAAGAAGAAGAAGAAACTGTCCTCGGCTGAGAGGAGGGAACAAGAACGCGCGAAAGAACGCGAGATCAGAGACAGGGAAGAGTACCTCGCAAGTGGTAATGTTCCGAATTCCGTGGACCAGTTTGATAGACTAGTCTTGGCACAGCCAAACAGTTCCCTCTTCTGGATTCAGTACATGACGTTCCATCTCCAGATGGCGGAAGTGGACAAGGCCAAGACAGTTGCCAGGAGAGCCGTAAGTACCATCAACTTCCGGGAAGAGGAAGAAAGGCTGAATGTGTGGAAGGCTTGGTTGAACCTGGAGTCGAAATTTGGTACCGATCAAAGTCTCAAGAGCCTCGTTGAAGAGGCGCTCAAGATGAACGACGCTCAACAGATTTATCAACATTTGCTGACCATCCATGCCGAGGCTGGCAGAGCTGCTGAGTTGGAAAATCTCATCAGAGTCATTTGCGGCAAGAACGGCAAGTTCAAGCACGTACCGGACATGTGGATCGACTGTGGCGCCGCCCTTCTTAAACTTAACCTCAAACAGAAATCGAGGATGCTCATGCAGAGGGCACTGCAGTCACTGCCTCCTCAACAACGTAGGTTTTATATTTCTATTTAATTTCTATTTAATTTTTTTATAAGTGTTATATTAACCTTCGTTCTTTTGAATTTTTTACACGAGATTTATAGCTATGTTGCTTTCTTTACAGACGTAAATTTGATAGTGAGGTTTGCATACTTGGAAAATAAATTTGGAGACAACGAAAGATGCCAGACACTGTTTGAACAGGTTTTATCTTCGTATCCGAAACGGACTGACATCTGGCTTTCATACGTTGACATCGCAACGAAAGCTGAAAACATTGATATGGCGAGGTATGAAAACATAATTGAAAAAATACTCTTGAAATTAAATTAATTTAATTGATAAATTTATTTATCTTTTTATGTTTGTTTGAGCAGGAAAATCTTGGAACGAGCAATCAGCCAGCCAATCGCACCAAAAAAGATGAAAGCAATTTTCAAAAAATATTTAGACTTTGAGACTCAATACGGGACACCTGAGAATGTTTCAAATGTGAAAAAACTTGCAGCTGAATACGTTGAAAAACAATGCGATTAATTTTGTTTTCAAAATAATAGTTTGGTATGAATGTAAATACGTGTTTTGTAATTATTACAAATAAGATAAGTTGAATTGATGTTAATAAAACTTGTTTTTTTAATGAACAATGTAATCGGATTAATTATTTTGTTGTTATCAAAAAAAATGATTTGTATCAAAATTATTTCATCGCATTTTATAGTGAACATTTTAATTTAAATAATGAACATTGGTCATATTATTTTTTTACCTTCGATCGGTTAAAAGGCAGCAATCGTGTAATGCCGTTTACGCATGCGCAGTAATGTACATACCCAGTTTGACACCAACAATGCTTGACAGTCAAAACTTGTAACGACAAACTTGTATAACAAACGATAACAAGCGATAACAAACATTTCAGAGAAACTTTGATGAAAAATGTATAAAATCAGTGTAGACAAGCTGCAAAGCGACTCGAAATGCTGTTTAAAAAGTCCACAATTATTTAGTTGATCCGGACAATTCAATTGTATGATTTCAATGTATCCCTAACTTGAAATGAACAAACAGTCCAAAACGATTTTTTATTTGATCCTCAACGTTGTTTTTTCGATCCTCATTGTGCTGCTGAACAAATGGCTCTACGTCTGCGTGGGATTTCCCAACATAACCTTATCCTTCATCCACTTCCTGGTGACGTACTTGGGTCTGTTGATATGCGAGCGGCTGAACGTGTTTTGTATAAAAACCGTGCCGATTCAGGGAATGGTGTTGATCGCCATGACCTTCTGCGGTTTTGTTGTGTTGACAAACCTGAGCCTTGCCTACAACACCGTCGGCACCTATCAAGTCGCCAAGATGCTCACCACTCCTTGCGTCATTGGCATGCAAATATTATTTTACAAAAAAGAATATTCCCTTCTGGTCAAGTTGACGCTGCTGCCAATCATTTTAGGTGTTGTTATCAATTTTTCTTATGATATCAAATTCAATGTCCTTGGGACGATCTATGCCGCCATGGGGGTCGTTGTCACATCAATTTACCAAATTGTAAAAAAAATTATATTTTGTTTATACATATTGTTTTAATTGGTTTATTGAAGGCATGATTTAACAATTGAATTTGGTTTTTCAGTTGGTAAACAGAAAACAAAAAGAATTTCAAATGGACCCGATGCAGTTGTTGTATTATCAGGCACCACTGTCAGCATTCATTTTGATGTTTGTGATCCCGTTTCTGGAACCAATAACTTTTACGCTCAATCACAGTTGGACGTCTTTAGACTTTGTACGTTATAAAAAAAACAAACAAACAAGCAGAATATCATACCAATGATAACAAGAATGTTGTTTTCAGTTTATGGTTCTGCTGTCCAGTATAATAGCCTTCTTCGTCAATCTGACTTCTTATTGGATAATCGGATTTACATCACCTTTAACGTATCCTTTACAAAAAAAACTAGAAATATTTTTTTACAACAAATAAAAATAAATAAACATAATAAAAAAAATATATAATATTTTCCTGAAGATAAAATGAAAAGATATAACATGGTGGGACACTCCAAGTTTTGTATATTGCTCTTAGGAGGTTCAATAATATTCCACGATCCTCTTGACATCAATCAAGCTGTGGGTATAACTCTTACAATGATTGGAATCATTTTGTATGCTCAAGTAAAGGTGAGAAATTTCAATAAGACAATATAAAAGATGAGGTTTATTTACAAAAACGAGTCAAGGTCATAGTCAATTTTTATTAATCAAAAGATATCAGACCGTTTTTTGCAAGTTCAAGTTGATTTTATTTTATAAGAACAATTATTGTGTATGATCTCTTGACCTTGGCTCGTTCTTTTTGTAAACAAATCAGCCTTTTGGATTTATTTTCAAATACTTGTTGATTTTATAGATCAAAACCAGCCGATCGGAAACAATTCCTTTGATTGACAAAAGGTGACTGATCATGACCGTTGTTGAACTGGACAAATATATATTATGTTTACATTGTACATATCTGTATAAACTGTTTAATAAAGTCCTTTCAAAATCACGCATTGGGAAACTTTGTCACTGTTATTACAAAAAAAAATCAATTTTAATTATAATAAAAAGAAAGTTTTAATTTTAGAGTGCAAAAAGGTCAAAGTCACACCTAGGGCTTGGCAACGGCGAAATGCGAAATGCGAAAAGGCGAAAGACATAAACGTAATTGATTTCTCCAAGATATTGTATTTAGTTATTAACCCTTTCCTAGGTGCATCGGACCTACCAATACAGTACGACATGATGTTTATATACTAGGTGCACAAACCCTTTGGTGCTTGCAGGAAACTGCCGACATTGTTTCAGCCATCTGCATTTGATCAGATCACTTAGAACTGTTGCGAAAGCGCATGTCTACAGCTGATTGTAAGCAGACTTACATTTGCATTTTTGCATCCGCAAAGTTGGCGGCGCGCCTGTTATTGCATTTTCAAAACAAGAAAGTCTGTTTCGCCAAAACAAGGAAAACAAAATGGCTGACAAAATTAAATTCTAAACACTAAATGTTTTGTGTATTTTGGTTAACCCGTGCAATCTCTGAAGGTCACTTTAATGAGACAAATCAACAAAACTTGTGCATGTTGCGATTCGTAAACAGTGCAGGCAACTTTATAAACAAAACATTTGATTTGCATTTGAATGTTGACGTGCAGTGTGCGGGTTGGGACGAGCTGTCTGGACTGGTTTTTCGACAATAAAAAAAGCAGTTGTGTGTTTTCACGGTTGTGAAAACGCAGAGCTGAACAAGTAAGTCAGCCATGATTGGTGGATTGCAAAATGAACCAGCAACAAACTGACGACCTGGACAACAACAAAACAAATAGTGTAAACATAAACATAACCTCAAAAATATGTTTGTGAAGAAGTTGTGCGGCAAATTGAGGGTACCGTCGCTGTTGATAGCTCTAGTCATCACCTTGTTGGTGTTTTGTTTGGTGTTGTTGCGCCGGCAAGGTCATCACAATCAAGAAAAGAGCGGCGTTGCTTCGGCTTACAAGTCTCGATATCGATTGATGGTGATTATTTTAAGCGGACAGGATAACTTGCGACAACGCTACGCAATCAGAAAGACCTGGTTGTCGGAAAAGAACAACCAGGTGCGACACCTGTTTGCGATTGGAACGGGTAATCTCGAGCCCGAACAGCTGGTCACGTTGAGGTCGGAGGAAACCAAATACGGCGACTTGTTGTTGTTGCCAAATATCCACGACTCGTATAACGCGCTGACGAAGAAGGTTCTGCACACGTTCGCACACGTGTATGACAATTATCAGTTCGACTACCTGATCAAGTGCGACGACGACACGTACATCGTCCTGTACGAAATCCTGCAAGAGTTGGCTGAACGGGACCTCTCTGCCACCACCGCCGGCAAACAACTTTACTGGGGATTTTTTAACGGCAAGGCCACGGTGAAAAAAAATGGCCCTTGGCGGGAACCCGACTGGATATTTTGTGATTACTACCTGCCCTACGCTCTGGGCGGTGGATATATCTTGTCCAAGGGTCTTGTCGAGTTCATTGCCAAAAATAAGGATTCCTTCAAGTAATTATTAAAATTACAAGAAAAAATTATTTTTATAATTTCAGCAACTTACAATTAAAATTTTTAATGAATAAAATTTTTTCCTATTTCATTAGGTTGTACAATTCCGAGGACGTCTCAGTGGGACTTTGGTTAGCTCCAGTAGCGAACATTGAGCGAAAGCATGACGTTCGTTTTGATACAGAGTACCGATCCCGGGGCTGCTCCAATCAGTACATAGTCACTCACAAGCGCACCGTCGAAGATATGAAAAATCTTCATGACAATTTGCAAAACACGGGCGTCCTCTGTGCCAAAGAATTTAGCAACCGAATGAGTTACCAGTACAACTGGACTGTCCCTCCTAGTCAGTGCTGTTACCGGCAACCGGGACTGCCGTAAAAAAGTCGCACTTCGATTTGAAATTCTAAATATAATTAAAAAAAAATTAATGTCAACTGCTTGCGAGACATGTTCCATTAAATTCTAGAACCTGCGAATTCTAGAATAAATTTATTCAGAGAGGCTTGTTATAGTTGATAGACAATAATTATATTGTTAATTTATTATTGTGATAGTGTTGCTTTTTTATATGAATATGAATCATTACGTCCGCGTCACAACTAAAGACTGCAATTATAAGTTTTCTAGGTATTGAAACATGAATTCTGTTATCTTTTCGAACAATTTATTGATATACCAGACCCATAATGCATGGTAAAATCTAACATTCGAAATGTCAAAGATATTTACTCGATGACAAATATACAATGATTCTTTTATACAACTCCATAATATTTTTACACATATAAAAACATTTTTCTTCTTTTTTTTGGCAATAACTTATGCTAGAATATAATTTAATAATATTCGCTACTTTTGATGACAAAAAAAAGGTATAATTTTTTTTTCGCGTTGAAAACATATCACAAACATGTTTGATAGGTTCAGACTTGAAGTAAGCGATCTTGAATACCTATATTATGTACATCCTCGAAAACCGTCTCTAAAAATGTAAAAAATCAGCATGTGAACCACAAGGTATAATGATCAATCCCGGTTCTCTTAAAATTTTAAATAAAATGATAATCATTGTTATTATATTATTTAGACGGTACTTTCTGTTTCAATTGTTTTCCTTCCATTTATATTATTATCTATAATATTATATTAATTGAATTAAAAATGAAATGAGTACCTCAAAATATATTTAATCTGTCAATCAGTCCAATCACTGAACTGTCAATTGTCGTCAGTTTACTTTTTCTTTCGATCCTGTGTACATTTCGGACAATACCACTTTCCTTTGGGTTTAGTCGTCAGTCCAACGCAAGCAAAATGGAACCACTCAATTGGACACTGGAAATAAAGGCAAAATAAGTAAAATTGACTAAGTAATAATCAATTAAACATTTTTCTAATAAGTAATAGTGAATAAAAATTACGTCTGGGTTATCGCAGCCAATCATCTCGCCATAAGACACTTGATGACAGAGGCAATAAGTTGGCTCGTTCGGGTCTACCGGCATGTCAAGTACATCTGCCGAGTGTCCGAGAGTAGCTGCTTCCGCCTGTGCTCCACTTCCTACGGCTCCCGTTGTAACTGACGAAGCCACAACACCACCTATTAAAATAAAAATATACATTATACTCAACTATAAACAAAAATATTAAACTCGTTATAATCACCACTTTTGCAATAAATTTTTGTATAAGATAATATAAAAATTGTATCCATTTAATAAGATTTGTTGAAACTTCCTACTTGTTGCCATGTCCCGTTTCTCCCCTGTACCTTTTTTCTGTTTCTTCCTGGCACTCTTGAACTCATCCTCACTGCTGGCATTCGTGTTGCTGCTGCCCTTCTTTCTCTTTTCCTTTTCCTTGGTTTTTTTACGACCTGTTTTTTTGCTAGCCCCGCTGTTGCCACCTTCTTCCTGGGCCCGACTGTTGCTCAGCGCTTTCTCCTGAATCTCAGCCTCGAACCTCGCCAGATCCGAGTCCAGTCGACGTATGTGTTTGTCCACGAGCTCGTATGTCTGAATTGCCAACTGGACCTTGTCATCGCCGTACTCCTTTGCCTTATTGAACAAACTCTGAATGTGTTTAAGCTGCTCCTTCTTCTTTTCCGCACTCTCGTTTTTGATATTTTTCAGATACTCGTCCGCTCGCTTGTCTATGTCCTTGGAAATCCCTTGCGCCCGAGCGTCAAGGTCACGCATCAACGTAAAGTTACGTTGCAACTCGATCGGAAGATGTTCCAAACCTGAAAGCACAAAAATCTGTATCATATTTTTTTAAATATTTATTTTTTAAATTATAATATCTTTTAAAAATAATTTATTTGTACAAAACGAATAAACAATGTTGTATTCATTGTTACAACTTTTTTTTTATTCAAAAATTTTCATTCATATTACAGTTCCGATCAAACAATTTGAATAACAAAAACCTAACCTCACTTTTTCACCAACTGGGCCAAGTTTGGTGAACCACTAAGACCGTTTGTTGTTTATTAATTAAACAGGTATAAATAAGTGACAATTGTTTTGTTTCATGTCTAACGTATGCTGGAATTGGAACGGAAAAAAGGATGGATATAATAGAAATACATACTGTCCAAATAGTGCTCCAAATACAGAGCTGTGGTCATGTTGATTTTTGTTGACAGGACGGATATTTAAAGTCAACTGGTTGTCGCGTTCAACCGAAAAATTTCAAGTGATGATACCGGTCTGATGTTTTTTTTTCCTGCTCTTGTCAGCAACTGAAATAAATAAAATGCAATGTTGCTTTTTTTTCCTTTTTTTGGTGAAAAGATGGTGTTTATGTGAAGCCGACTCGCGCGCGCCATTCAATGGCGGGGGCAATGTTTTGTCATGGCGGGATATTTTTTTCACATGCCCCAATGACGTCGCTCCGATATTGGAGATTGCGCGCAAAATTTGAACTTGAGGACAGGTGAGACTAATGAACTGAAATAAAGCAGGACCATTTGTTTATTTTGTCTCATACAAAAAGTATGATGCAACGCATCATTCTTAACAATACAATGATAAAACTAAAATATCCCAAACGCCGAGTTTCAATTATAACTTAAATGTTAGGTAAAATTAACGATCCTCGTAATGACAATAAAACGAAATTTCATTCAATACATTATTTTATCAATATTCAAGGTAGACAACTGTACAGTTTTTTTTTGTCGACAAAGCTGTTCGACTGAAATTCAAATGATTGTTTATACAAAAATACATTGTAATTAATTAAAGAGAATCATTAATTGAAACTATAAAAAATGAACGAAATACTAATAGTTTGATTGTCAAAAAAACAATCAAAACAATTTTTTTTTGTCAACGACGGAAGGCGTACAGTAACATGAGAAACGTGCAGAGTCCAACGACAAGTGCAAGTATCAACGAGTCGCGCCTTTTGCGAATGTTGACCCGCTGAACCAGGCTGCTGATTGCAGGGAATCGGTTAGAGATGTCGTTGAAACGCGTTTGAATTTTTTTAAAAGCTTGTCTCTGTGACAGAAGGTGTTCTCGAGTCTCCACTGCTATGCTTATTTGATCATTTATCAGTCGATCGGAACTAAAATACAAAAATTCATATTCAATTATAATATTTATGTTTGAAAATAGTATGAAACTCGGATCATTGTAACACTTATTACGTTTGGTATAAAAATAATTAACGAAAAATGTTACTATCCTATACTAAGAATATGAGATCTGAAATAAACAGATGAATATTTTGTTAGTTGTAAATTTTGTGTTACAATAAACCGTACTGTTCCATGATTTTCATCTACGAAATTGTGAAATTTACTTGTGCAGATGTTGATTTTCTTTTATATACATGTCTCTTCTATTCAGACCGCTGCTCTTGTAGTTGCTGGAAAGAACACAAAGTCCAATGAGAATCAGATAAATGAAATTACAAGACATAATTAAGAAAGTATATAAAATTGTTATAAATTCATTTACTCGATTTCCTTTCGAACGCTGTGCAAAAGATCTTCTCTGTCTCGACGAGAAGCAAAATTGTCGCGAGTCTTTTTGAACTCCTTTTTGTAATCTTTGAGGATCTCCTTGTGTCTTTGCATTGTGTGCAGCATCGCTGCTCCGGTTGGCTGAATTTCACTCATCCTTTCGTTAACCAACATCAGCTATACGAAATGTATTATGTTATTAAATTTTTGACTTTTAATAGAAGCTTTTTTTGTACGCTTTTGTATTTTTGTTTTATTTTGTACGCTATTTTTACGCTTACTTTAGACAAAAGTGTATCGATCTCAGAAGCCATGTTCTCGAATATATCATCCTCGTTCAAAAGGGGTACCGTATCTGGTGAAGCGTGACTAGAAGAGGCTCCAGACGAGTTGATCCCAAGTTTGCAAAATGCCACAAGCTTGGCATCTATTTCGTTCTCCAAATGTCTCGCCTGCTTTCTCAGATCTAAAAATAACATTCCAGTTAAGTTTAATCATAACACAAATATATCAATTTTCGAATTTCAGATTTTACATTTTGTTTTTTTTTTTCCAAATTGATTTTAAAAGAGGTTAAATCAAAACGACATACCTTCCCAGTTGACAGATCCCAACACTGCAGCAGACATTTTGTGAGATATTTTTTTTTCGGAGAATAAAAATGATCTAAAACAACAAATTCAATCAGCAAAATAACAATTGAAACAAACAAAACAATCATCCAATAATGGTCAAAGTGACAAACTGACAGGTCAGCTCGAACTGTGAGAATGTCACCTTGACAGATGAGCGATTTTTATGAGGAAATTAGTAAATGGTATTGGTTGAAACAATTGTTACCAAAAAAACCTCTGCTTGTATCCGAAAGTTGTCACGTCAAACGAAACTTTTGGACACTTGGTTATTGCGCCTAACCTCAAACTTATAAGTCTAGTCCCAAGTCTTTGCGATCCGAATTAACTGTCTGTTCTTTGTTTTCGCTCAACGAAGATCCAAATTATTATTTAGACAGTTGTTGGGAAAAAAAGTGACGATAATGGCGGCAATTACCGTTTAGTCACTTTGTATTGACATCTGACATGGCATACAACGCCGCCATGTTTGAGTCACATGACAGTACTTTGTTTTGATTCTCAGATGATTTCAAGTACATTTTCTCGTATTCTCTTATTCTGGGGTGTTAATCAAATAAACAACGTCAAGTTTTTTTATTTCATAATTGTATTTTAATGTTTATAATGGACGGAACATTGCAAGCCAAAACAAAATTTATAACGATTGGAATATATTTGTATTATATTTATTTCGAGATTTTAATTTGTATATACAAATTATTGTAACGACGTAAATAATCAATACACATTTCATAGTCGCTCTTGATGGAGGTTTCATAGTCTTACGACGGCTTTTTAAAATAAATTCAAATTTGTTCGGGGAAATCCAAACTGGTATGCGAAGAGCACTAATGGCAAAATACACACACACACATATATACACTCGCAATATCGGAATGTGTAATACCTAGTTATGTATCATTTTTTAATAACCAAAATTTTTTATATATAAGTGTGTATAAATTTCTTATATGATATACATTTAAGAGTTAGTTTTGACTCAAATGCAATAGTGCAGTGTAAAGAAACTGGAAATATTTATGTAAAAAAAAAGTTGATAAAAATATAGTTTTGTTTCTATAAAATAATATCGCAGTATAAAATTGAAATGTTTCTTTTGCACGATTTCCTTTGTAAATATTGTTGTAAAAATATTTCATCAAATTTTGTTCGCAAAAATTCTTTTAAATTTAATTTGGATGATAAAGCTTGGTAAAGAATGTTTTTTAGTTCCAATTCAGAGATGGTCCAAATTTGGATTTGTTACTCGCATGGAAACTCGAAATTGCGAAAAATTTTAAATCATTTTTGGAATGTTTTTGGAATTTTCTCTTCAAATAATTCGATGTGTCGCAATCAGAAAGTTGTAAAACCAGTTCTTCTTCTAATAATGATTAGAGGGATATGCCTGAAAAAATTCAAGACAAAATATATTTTTTTTTTTTTTTGAGAACAATGATTCCAATCTTTTTTACCTTCCGGACTTTTTTAAATAAGGTTACTTATTTCACTTTAACTTGTTTGTATAAATTTTTGTTTATTTAATTTCGACCGCTCTTTGTATCAAGAAGTTGGTTAGAACTTTGCTGATAATCATCTCCAGCTTCTAATTGTCATTTTTTTAACCTTTTCACTACCAGGTGGCTGGTTAACACAACTTTTCTCAAGTGGGGCAACTAGGTTGTCCTAATTTTCTAAAAAAATGAATTTATTACTAAATATAAAAAAGAATAACAAAACAAAAACAAAAAATTCTGCCGATTTTTTAGACACATTCTACCGATTTTTTAGACAAATTATGCCGATTTTTTGGTCTCGCTAGTCGTCATTGCATATATATCTTAAAATGCCTTTTCCTCTGTTTTAATTTGTCGATACGATCATCAATCTACCGCTTCCGTGGGCATCGATAAAAGGCAATAAGGAAACTTTGTAGCATAATTAAATGATGCGCTGCGCACATAAAAGATGCGAATAAACAAGGTTAATTGATAGATTTTAAAATATTAAAAAAAAAGCAATAAAAAGTATTCATTTTTATATACAAACTTTATTTGAAACAAGGCAGCGGCTGCTTTTATGATTTCTACATCGGAAATAGCTCGAGTTTCATTTATACATAATTTTTTGAGTGATATATACATTTTAAAGTTTATATTGTTTTCTGCAGTAAAAAATTGCGTTATAGTGAAAAAGAACAAATCCCAAAGTTTTGTTGCCGAGAGAAGAAAAAAGGCAAAAAAAATTTGAATACAATGGAGGTCAAAGGTTGTGTCGAAAATTTTAAATGTAAAAAATTAGCGCACGAACGGGACTAGTTGTACGGAACGCTTCCAGACGAGTCTACCAACGCCAAGACACAACCATGGACTGGTTTTGATGATAAAAAGTTAACTCGAAAACGTACAGCAAACTGATGAGGGAATCTCGCAGTTTAATATACGACATCGAAATGATAACATCGTGATCGCAAGCGCAACATCTTTCGTTTATCCCTTTTCGCGCGTGTTTCTTTTCGCTCGCATCGTCTTATAATTCTTCGGGCTCCCATTTGTGATGCAAATGATGCCCAGTTGAGAAACACTTGCACCAAATATCTGTGTTATTCGCAATTTTATCCACTTTATTCATCACTTGTTTAACGTGAACAAAAAATACAAACATGTCGGGCAATTTTGGTAAGTATCTGTCACAAATGAAACGCAAGTATTGATAATTAGTAAACAATCGTATTATCTTTTTTTTTTCTTTTTTACACACACATTTTTACAATTATTTATTATTGAGCTATTTTATTACGAGCTATTTGAGAACTTGATAGAAAATCTCGCGATTTCTCAATATATTTATATTAATGAACTTTAATCTTATCGCAATGATGATGGGACTGGTTTGAGTTCGATGAATGAATTGCACAATAAATTTTTTTTCGATCTTTACAATTTTTGTTTATTAATAATAATAATAATGAATTCATCATTGGATAAACAATAATATCTCAAAACACGTTGCATTTTTATTTTTATTTCAAGAAGGGAAGAAAACTGAGAAAAGGTCAAAGTTGAATCGATGTTTTATTAAACGATGCTAATTAACATTCCGCATAATAATGGGATGAATGAAAAGTTTGACGCGATCTTCAACTTTGAGATTAGATAGGCTTTTCATTCAAAAAGGGCAGTGCGGCTTATTCCCTCGTAGTTGTTTTTGGTAAACGATAAAACGAGAATTTGCACACGGAGAAAAAAAGTTTCATACAAAATTAATCAACTGTACAGTAATTACAAATTAAGTGGATAAATTCTTTTTTTACTAAGTTTCCTTACTGTCCATAAAAAAATTCAAAAGTCACCAAGTTGTGATGAAATTTCAACAAAAAATATTGCAGTTTCTATGCAGATTACTGAATTTTTGATTACACATTGGATAATGAACAGTTGAATAGATTTTATCGAATCATTTTCATATTTTCATAAAAACTTTTTTCTCCGTACATCACAAATCGTCAAAAGATTCTCTGCGTGACGATAAAAATAATTCCTTATCATTGATAAATATGTGCTACTGTACGGCGTGTGTTTCCACACTGATGATGATAATAATTTTTAAGATATCTTGAAAAAAAAAAAAAAAAAATTGTTGCATCAAGCAGAATCAGCGAGAGAACGATATTACGAGGTTGTGTAAAATTCATATATCCACAGGATATTTAATATCCGCGCTAATGTATAATATGATGTTAATCGCAGATACACTACCCGTATTAAGGCGGTCCAGAAATTTCTACCTTTGTATATAAATGAGTTAGGAGAATTATTAGGGATTCTGATACGGAAATTTAGAAGAAAAAAATGTAAATAACTTCGAAGTCGAAATTGTTTTTTAATAGATATTCAAAACAATATGAACAAAGTCCTAAACAATCGAGTTTAAAATTTACAAATTTCTAGATCTTTTTTTAAACATGATGATTTTTACTATAAAAAACGCAGTTTTAATTTTTTGATTGTTTTACGCAGGTTTGAAGAAATTTGTCCCCGGGAACAGGAATACAAAAGACATGCTTCTTTCGGCACTTGCTGAATTTATTGGAACTGGCATGCTAGTATTTCTTGGCTGCATGGGTTGCGTCAAAACTCTTGGAGTCGTTCCATCTCATTTACAGATCACACTTAATTTCGGTCTGGCCGTTCTACTTATTATTCAGGTGTGCAAAATAAAACAACAAAAAAGAGTGACATTTTAATTAATCATTTATGTATTGTCAATTAGTTGTTTATTTATAACTTGGTTGATTGATTAATGTATCTACTCATTTATTATTTTAATGCTTGCAGTGTATTGCGCACATCAGTCATGCTCACATCAACCCGGCCATTACGTTAGGAGCGTTTATCTTAGGGAAGAAAAATTTGAAGGAAACAATCATTTACATGGTTGCTCAGATTTTAGGAGCTATTGGCGGATACGCTCTATTAAAGGTCTGCCTTTGACACAACTCCCAAATTTTCTTTAAATAATCTTCAATTATTTAAAGACTTATTCCAAAACTGTATTCAATTAATCAATAATTTATTCAATTATTCAAAAACTTAAAGGGGGTTTTTCGCTAAATCAGTCTGGAAAAAAGCCCATTTTCATTGTTTTTTTTTTTTTTTTTTTTTTTTTTTTTGATAAAATAATACAATTCATAATTTCGGGATTTTTGCCATTACTTTGTACGTATATTAAAGTATACTTATAAATTGTTTCATTAAAAACCTATTAAATAGATGCGTCTTATTGTAGCATATGTGCGGCGTGCACTTTTAATTGGCGTACAAGATAGAGTCAAAACGGTTCATTCAAAATCAAAAATCGAATGAGATTCAAAAAATAGATTAAATTAGTTGGAGTTTGACGTACGAAGAAGT
>JAPYZS010000786.1:0-34474 GCA_030522925.1 Trissolcus japonicus
TATAAATGATGAAAGTTGGTTATCAGATTTTCTTGCATTTCTGGCAATTCAATTTGATAAACATTGGTACAACATTGGCTGCCAACATTGGTCCAACGTAGAATCGGTTGTTCATTTTGGCTTATCGCTGGTAATTTCTACATGGGTAACAACTGTCACAATCGCCCCAATGTCACACAGACCCGTACTGCCCCTATCTGTACCATAATTTCTGTGACTGTGAGGAAAAATCAGTTAATTGCTTTTTTGTACATTTAAGTTAAAAACATATTTTATGTTTATGACAAACTCAAAAAAGTGTTCCTATGAGGAGCAAAAAACTATACTTCACATGTTCCAACATTATTCAGAACTTTAATTTTGTTTGAAAAAAAATGTTTAACGTTTTATTGTTTAATGTTTTCAACTGGTAGTTAACTGGTTTTTCCTCACAGCCACAGATTTAATTTTAACTTTCAAATGTATAAAAATCGTTGAAACAACATAAAGCTCGGCATGTTTAATTTTGATTATAAATAACAAAAGTGGACGGTTGAAATGAGTTGAAAAAGTTTTATCAACCGAGTGAAATAAACGGGGATGATGAAATTATTGTTATCTCCGATGATATAGGTACGGAATTTAATCAGAGCATACACAGAGATGCATTGAATTGAACAATTGTAAACATGGTCAGCGCATAACCCAGTGCCGACTTGGTGTTGTTTGGCTTGCCAGAATCACGGAAACAACATCTAATTAGACGCCGATTTGAACGAGCAGGCTTATTGCGATAATCTATGTTAACCTCGAGCATAATCTCATGCGAACGTGTGCATCTGCTGGCTTATTATGGCACTGTCATACACCGGGCTGTGTGTCTCACTTGGTTTGCGTTCGCCACCGGTTTCTTTCTCCGTTTGCATATAGGGCGCACTTCGCGCTGTCAAAGTAATTCCGATCGAACGCCAGATGCTGATTGCTTAACTTGAATGCCGCACTTTCATCGTCGCGCGCTAGTTTGCGCGATTCAGACGATCCAGCAAATGGGATTTATATCAACGATCGCGCTCTCCAAAGTGCCACGCTGAAAATCCATATTTGCGTGCCTCTCGTACCGTGCAATCGTACCGAATTTTCTTTCGAAATAACCCCGAGAACGAAAACAAATTATTTTCCGAGCGAATTTCTTCTCTCGCGAATAATTATGTTTTAGCGGCGGAAAATAGCTTAGACGTCGAAACAAGACGATTTCATGAATGTTAATGGGTGGCGGAAATGTGAGCGCCGCTCCCCGCAGTTTTGCTATCTCAAAAGAAATATGAATAACAATCTACCGTGAGAGATGAAAAAGTTGCCCCTCAAATTTGACACGTCGGGCTGGGTTGCGGTTTAATTTATTTTGCATGCTATGACAATCCGATAAGATCTTCGCCTCAAACGCAAACTGTTTCGCAGTGTATTAAATTATATCTATGGAGCTGATAGAAGCATCAAAGACAAAGCTGCGATATCCTCTAGTTCAATGAAAGCACGATGAACGAGCGTGTCGCTCTCTCCAACAATTCCCTTCGACGGCAAATTGGCACGAGACTGCATTATCCTTATAACCTGCTGAATCTCGTTGTTCCATCATTTACGTGTATATCGATTGTAAAGAAATTGTTCATCTCGCGTCTCATGCCACCAGACAAATCCTTTGAACGTGAAAAATTGTTTACAAATCAAATCTCCCGAACTTACGAAAATAACGTTTCTTATGTCATTTAGTATTTCTCCCATACGGGAGAATTTCCGTTCGAATTCGGATATCCCAGTTGTCGGCAAATGAAATTTGCCGCTCAAACGTTTTTATGTAATATTAAATTTCTACGTTCAAGTGAATATATAAATGTAAAGTCTCAGTAGACAAATACAATTGCTTGCGATTTTTTTAATTTTTTTTATCTTTGATTTTGAGTTCTCAATTTTGTTTACAAATAAATTATTCATTTGTTTTATTTTCATAAATCTGGAGATCACGCAGGCGAACAAAAAGTAGAACAAAAATAGAGACGTAAAATTTGCAATGGATGAGGTTAGTATGAGAAAGCCGGTTGAAAAATATATACACCCTAATGGCGAGAGTTATCCATTTGCACGATGACACAGCTGATTTGAAATTTATATCACCCCGATAATTGCGCTTACGCACATATGACACTGCATCCGAGATTCTCAGGCGTGCTAAATTTATGATCGCGTCGTGATTTTGAACGACTGCCGTATTATGCTAGCGATTTTGTTAGGGGGAGGGGACAGGGGGGGGACCAAGGGGAGGAAGACTTTGGTGTGATTATCGCGCAAAATGATACATTGCTCGTTTTATGATGCATTTTACAAATTTCGTTGTCGGGCATCATTCGTTTCCCGACAGATTGGGATATTCATTAAATTTTTCCCATGATTAACGGTTTTATTCCTGTTTGGATGAACAATGTGATTGAAACATCAATTTCACCTATATCCCATAATATTGGCTCATCTTTGAGAATTTTTGCAAAAATTAGCTTGATTAATAGCCATCCTTCCATTATGATCCTACTTAAAAAAAAAAAAAAAAAAAAAAAACGAATTTAATAACAGGCAGGATTGCCTGAAAAGTAAATATATATGAAGAGTGATTCGCTCCATCTTGGGATCATTTAAAAGTCCCATTTCATGTCGTATAAAGACGTGGCATATGTAATCGTTCAAACAAGTGACATGTTTAATTAAGACGAAAGTGATTTACGGCTAGGCATGATGAATGCGGTGTGAATGGGGTGTTAAGCAGTTAACCAAGAATGTAACACTTTCTCTTTTGTTGCAGGTAAGCACGGGCATCCGAACAGGCTCTGGCGTCTAGTCGAGAAGTCGCGCTTAGGGTGAGCAAATAGAGCACACACGCAAAAGTATAATGAGTAGTCAACACGAGACGGTCGTACCTAATCAAAGTTATACCAGGGGATGCGCGCAGTTGCGTTTCCTTCCACATCTCTCTGGGACGATCTTCGCGTGCCAGCGGCGTATTTATCTTCGCTTCTGATCGCAAAGTCAATTACGCCAACTTACGTGGAAACGTTCTTCATTTCGATCAAAAGCCAAGTCATAATCGTCGGCCAACCAGTCATTTTGCAAATCACGTGCTAATCTTTCGTTGAACTTAGCTTTTCTTATTGTCGTGTGTCAACCCATTTTTTGCATTATTAATGTCACGATTCGCTCCACACCCAACTCAAACATTGTGTGTGTCAAACCGTTTAAACTCGAATCGATGCAGCCAATCCGGACTCTACCATCTAATTATCGAACTTAATTATTCAAACGAGACACCCCCCTTATTCGACATCCAACCTCTTCCGCGGTATATAACCGCGACACTCGACAATTCGCATGTTCGCTCGACACAAAACTTTTGTTTGTTTTTGATTATTTGCTAACGTTACACGCCAAGATTGGCAAGTCGGCAGGAACAAACTACCGACGTGGACTTTTGTTACATGTGAATATTTTAATTTTTATTATTTAATCGTTGTTCGTAAATGAAATGTAGGCTAGATCCTTACTCTGTTAAATGATTAAAGCACAAGGATATCCATCGGTCGTTCTTTCTTTCAGCTTTTTTCCTCTCCTGTTAGTTTGTTTTATATTGCCCGGAAGAATTATCGAAACACCAAACAAAAAACGAATTTTGAAAATAAAACCCAACAGAGTTCCGGTCATGGTTGGGTTAATGGCGCGAGTCGACAATTTAATTCGAATTGGCCCAAGTTTGGCGGTTTATCAAGGGAAAATCTTCTGCGCGTGTAATGTAAAAATTTATTCCACCACTTTTGTTCTTCGATGAAAGTCGTAAAATCGTAAATCATAGCAAACGAACCTTGAGCTATGAGCTCCGCTGCCTTTTTCTCAGCAATATAACTCAATGTGGTATAGGGCTGACCCGGAATCGCGAAGCCCACTTAAGAGACGGCGCTGCTGCCTTCGAGTTTATGTCGCTTGGGTGGCTCCCATAAAAACCAATGAGACCTGCAGATTGAAATACGTTTGAAAAGCTTTGCGCCACGCATACTTTGAGAGAGGCGAAGAAAAAATAAGAGAGCGGTTCTTTTTCTTTCTTTTTTCTCCCAAGACGCTCGCACAGTGTCATAAGCCGCGAAAAGCTTTTAGGTATTTAGTTAGTTTCCCTTGCGCACACAACACATGCAATTGTTGTAAAACGGGAACGGGGAAAGACGCTCGGAGTGGAGTTCGCGACGGCTGACACATAAGTGAAGATGTCTCATCAATTCCGCGACACGTTTTAAAGAGACTTAATGTATGCCAAATAGAAAGGCTCGTCGATCCCGAGGCGCGAACAACTGGGCCTTAACTTCGAGGGTGGGTCTCGATGGGCAATTACCATTTTTCACATCGATTCCTTTCTTGCGGGGTATTACGAAAGTGCTTGGTATTCGCACGGGCTAGGTCGAGAGTACGGACTGCAAATGAATCAGCCTGAGGGAAGAGTCATCTGTAGTCCGAGAAGGACACGCTACTAAATGTGCCGCAAACAGAGGGATGGCGCGCGTGCCTTTTAATTAATTGCATCGTGCCCAAAAACTCATGGGATCAGTCTGCTGCTCTATTTTTTTTACGCTTTCCTTTTTTCGTTTCGTTGAACAAAAACTATGACCGAGAAACCGAATGATTCGTCATTCAATTACCGAATAATCCTTAAACTCGAAAATAAATACAAAAAGGAAGATAATAACCCATGTAGAAATTTACGTCTGGCCCAACGTTGGGCCAACGTTGTGAACGTTGAGTCAACTTTGGCTGCCAAACTTCGATTCCATGGGTTTACCGGAGCTTACCATACCAGAGATGGTAAACCTCTGGGATGAAACGCCGGCCCATCGTCGTCAGCCAACGTTGGCTCAACTCCTTTTGCCTGAGTTAAACCAATTTTGTTCAAATTATTTGAAAATTTTATTTATATTTACAACTTTTTCACGTAATTATTGTTAGATAATTATTTTCATGATTTACAGTCAGTGTTAGAAATTTTAAAAGTCCGATGAATTTAAGGTTGATGTTGGTTCTGAGGTGAGATTCGAACGCTCGTCCTTCGGATCTGTAGTCTGCCACTTAGTCTACTGTTCCATCTGTAATTTTACCAACATTGGCCCAACGTTGGCAACCGATGTTCCAAGCCAATTTTGGATAAACATTGGATGCCACCATTGTATAAATGATGAAAGTTGGTTATCAGATTTTCTTGCATTTCTGGCAATTCAATTTGATAAACATTGGTACAATCCAACGTTGAATCGGTTGTTCATTTTGGCTCATCGCTGGCAATTTCTACATGGGAATTTAAACCTCTGTATCAGACTGGTTGAAAAAAAAGTTGGTCATCTATATATTTTATCGGGGATCTGGACTTAAAAAGTGCTTATAGTTTAAGGATCACTGGCAATGGTAAGACGAATTCTAAAGCATTGTGGAGAAAGAATGAGATTCGTGCTGAAAAAAGACTTGTATCTTTTTCTTAAGTTGCGCCGGGGATATATATTCTTTCTTTCGGGCTAATTTATCGATGTCTGTGCTTATTTATAGGCTCCTTGATCTCAGTCTTTTGCCAATTGAGGTTGCAAGACCCGCCGCTTTTACGCTCGGATTCGGGTAAAAGCATTCGCTCTTCTGTGTAGCCTGCGTGAAAACCCATTAGTGGTTTTACGCTGCAAGTTCATCAATAGCGACGAAAAAAAAAAATAACACAGGCTGGGCTCGCAGGTATCCCTCACATTTACAACACTCGTCTTTCGTGAATAAATCCAATTCAAGCTTTGGGGGTAATTTTTTCCAATTATTTGTAGGCTCGCGAGATTGAGAGAATTATCATTTGTTTTTGTTACCAAGTCAAAGTAACGCACTGACTCGCCGGAATTTGTGCCCTAATCGTGAAAATCTTTCGAATCAATTATATTCATGTAAATCCACAGGATGAAACGAGAATTCGTTCTTTTGTAAGAATTGATTAATTCCTTTTGCACCCCATTTTTTGAACGGGAAAAAAGTTGAATATTCAAGTAACAGAATACATTGGGTAGTCCGCCGATGAACAATCAAAATGGCACGTTCGACGGAAAGCAATCAAGAAGTCGACAAGCAAGATGCATACGGTCTGATGGAAATTCAAATTCTACCCGGCCTGCATCTGCATCGCGTTGCATCTTCAAACAACTGGTGTCCCGACCGAAAATTCTCGACTCGCAGAATTTAATCGATTTTAATTTCCACTGCCGTCGGTTGTTCTTCATTCGCGGGTCCCGATGTTGTTCGCCTTTTTCGCACCACGAGGTTTTTGCGTCCGCGCACTTCGCGACCTATCAATTAAACCCATTTGGTTCGTCCATAATTAATAAAACGATCGATTTTTGTTATGTACCTTCGGTACTGGGAACATTAATTAGAAAAATGATCTGATGGAAAAAAAAGGTACTTCATCTTATGTTGCATAAAAATTATAATTTATACATAATTATAAAACGTATTTAAAAAATATATATCTGTTTCCTAACAATTTCAAATAATTGGGTCCAAATTTTTTTACAAAAGTTTTTTAATGTAAGTAACAAAAGGTACGTTTTAATTGAACGAAAAAAGCTTTGTTGAAATATAAAAAGGAAAATCCAATCTGTGTAATGTTTTTTGCGCAAAAAATTTATGTGAAAATTTGAGAATTTGCGGTATTCCACTTTCGGACCATTTTTTTTCTCCGGGTATGGAATTCAAATTTCAAATCCATCTCCTATCCGAGATATAATTTAAATTTGCATGCTTCATTCAAATAGTGTCATATATTTTCATTTCAATATACAAAATATTCTTATTTCATGAATCAGGAATCTAATTTTTTTATAATAACAAACTCATGAAAAGAGATACTAATTGGCGTGCAATGTTTGACAAGACCTGTGGATTTAAATTTGTTCAAAAAAGCTCGCGACGCTAAATTTTTTGTCTTGATTTAAAAACTTATTCGTCAAAATTATTATGGCCTCCTCAAAAAGTAATACGATGTCCATATGAATAGAGTCTTTCGTGTCGTCGCTCAAATCTTCGAAAAAGTGGTGATATTTATCAAACGAGTATATGTTCTTTTTCCGGACCATTTTTTGTCAAGCGTGTTTACTGCGGGAGCTACGTTATTGATAACTTGATGGCTCACTGGCATTTCTCTTGCTTTATAGGAGAGCAATGAGATATGGTTGACATGTTAGCATATCGCTCGCGAATTGTGTTACCATATCCTGTTTAGAACCGTGGGTATATACTGTTTCAATTACATAAGCATGCCTCATTAGTATTTATAAAGAAATTTCATTCAACAAATCTAAAAATGTTTTAACTTTTTTTTCCATTTTTGAAACACTAACCATTTTTTCCCAGTGGTATGGAAAACATTTTGGATTATTTATTTTATTTATTTATTATTTATTTATTTCAAAAAATGATGCCCTGATTAGCTGAATATAGAAGAAATATAATTTGGTAACAATTGGTTAATATTTGAATGAGCAAATAATCTGTGACGTTAAATAAAATTATGGATTAAAATTGTTATTAATGTTATATAAAAATATGGAACTTAAAGCCAGAAATAATTGTCATAAAGATAGATGTAGATTATATAAAAATGTTAAGTATTCAAGTGAGGTCACATTTATAACTCTGTCTGTTGCAGTGTTCAATATTCCTGCTGGAATATTCAAAAAGTTTTTAAAAAATGCAAACTAATACAAACTGGAACCAACAAATTAAATTTTCGTTTCTTTGTTATCCATTCGAGATGACGAGTGCGAAAAAAAGGGGTTGGTCAGAAACGTCCGCCTGCAGTGTGTCTGGTGATCTTTACTTACACAATGACAACTGATGAGAAATCGATAATCCTATTTAGCCGACCATTAATTTGCATTGTGCCGAGCACAATAACTGACAAATGTCGCTTCTTCGAGCGTCAATCAATTATTATTCCAATCTTTGTTAACTTGATGAAATTAAAAAATCCTTTTACAACGCGACTATTAGCATAACGAATCATTCTTGTTTCGAGCAACGAACAGCCGGGGCTGTTCGTTTGTAAAATCGTTCCTGTAACAGCTCAAAATTCATAAATCTTCCTCGCGTGCAATGACGCTCGATCCTCTCTCGTCATATTGACTCTTTAGTTCAGCACTTTGCTCTAACGAAAGCACGGACGACAGAGCAAAGAATGACAAAATCAAGTTTGAGGGGCGGCACTGCCGAGTTAAACGAACAGGAATAAGAGACAAGCCTTTTTGCACAAACTTTTTTTTTTTCACTCGTCTGTTATTACGTTGGGGATAGCATCTGTGACTCTGTTCTATAGATGCTGATATACAATTACGCGATAATTTCAATTCGCTACATCCTCTTCTTTTTAGGTCTCCGTTTCAGTCCGATATTTCTCTGGAGTGTCTTACTAGTAGAGAAGGACACTTAAATATTATGAAGAAAATTTTTTTTTTGCCTTCTTCCTTTCGATGTTCAAGGGGTAGACAGAAATTTCTTAATATGTAAATAGCCACGCACAAGGGTTCCCATAGCTGTAGCAATAAAAGGTTGTACACTATGTTTTATTTGCTGTACACCGGGGGATTACTTATAATCCGAACCATCTAAATATTTATAGACGAGTATATTTATTTGAATCGGTGAACAGGGTAGATGTCATTTTTAATTAACTGTCAGTTACTGTGCAAAGTTAGTGAAATGTTTAAATTGAAATCCGATAATTAGCTTATGAAAAAATTATAGCTTAATTGTTTGGGAGCTTAGAACTTCATGATGGGAATCGAAAATCGAAAACTATGACAATGCATTGTGCAAAGCGGGTTGATTAATTTCAACAGCCTCCTTCAAATTAACAATTCTGAGAACTGTTTAGTTTGTAATATTGATATTTTGATAATCCGAACTTTGCGAAACAGTTTGGAGCGCGGGCTCTGTTAGTTCTGCAATAAGTTGGCCTGGAAAGACAAGACTAGATTATTGTTCGGTAGATTCACGTAACGGCTTTGGCGGACAATGCACGCAAGTTTCTCGGATTAGGATTAGGCTAGAAACAAAATTGTTATTTTACGTTGACAACAGAGCGAGCAACAATAACGCGGAATCTCGTAGAAGGCGCAATGCGCGGGACCTGTGAACGAGTTTGAAAAAGACAAATGGAGCTCATCTAAATGACTTGAATTTCTTTCAGCTGCGTTACTTTTTTCACTTTCGCCGCTCTTGTTGGAGTTGAGCTGCAAAACAAAAGTCGACCCTTGCCGCTAGGTTTTAAAATAACGATTACCAGGTTGTTAATGAGTGAGCTTGCCACCTCTATTCAACATTTTTGTTATTCCCCCCCGATTACTTTTGCTTGTTTTCACTTTGTGAAACTGCAGCATCGCTCTTCTTTTTGCACGTACTTCCTCAGCCAACTCGTCCATTCTGGAGAAAAGGAAATGGCGAAACAACCTCCAACAATGCTGAAGAACTTGCTTCTTTTGTTAGCCTGTGGCAAAAGGTTTGCCAGTGCACATACAGTTGAATGAAAAATTACACTTGTTAGGTCATTGAAGTTTGTATCATTGATTTTATAAATGGCACAACAAATTTAATATTTGCGCGAATTTCCTGCTGTTTACTATTTTCGAGGGCATTCAATTGTACAACTTTTTGAAACCCAGAGATCATTTTTCTAAACAAGGTATCATTTTTTTTTGTCCCCGCTAATTGAACATCCACGTCCCATAAAAATTAAAAGAAACTTGAATGAAAAATACACAAATTTCGATTACAGTAAGCGGCAAAGTTACCTCGAAGGTGACAACCTAGTAATATTTATTCACAACGTTACTGTTGGAGTGTACGAAAAAAAAAACAAAAAAACAAAACAAAACATGCACGACACTAGTATAAAAAGTCGCTAAACACAACAGATGATAATAACCAACTCTTGTTGTTTTTGACAAAACGTGACTCTGATTTGAACAATTGACAAAATGTATAAAGTTTACAACATTGACATAAATCACATCACCAAAATGTAACGAGCATTGATTAAGTTAGTTTGTATGCCTTTATAGGTTGACATCAAAGTTGTACAGGTTATTTCTATATTGTGAGTGTTGTATTTGAAGGTATATTATGTTGGAAGCTCTGAAGAAGAATGAAACTGAACTGTTCCATATAAACGTTTCGATACAAGTACTGATGTTGAATGTGATCAATTTTGGCACGAGTACAGAAAAACTCAAATTCCCACACGGACCAAAATATAGTTCAAAATATATTTTACATTATTTTATATACTTAAAATATATTCGTATATATTCTACATATATCTCACTTATACATTATTTATAAAAAGGCAATAACTTATATAAATTTAATATAAAATAAATATAATTTTTATTGAAAAAATATTTATATAATAAATATAAATTCGACACTTATATTTGTACGTATATTTTTGTCCCTGTGGATTTAAAAAATGTTAAATTAAAATCTTGGCACAAGATTTTGAAGTTTACGCATCAACATTGATGCAGAATTGTACAATGTTGTAGAACTGTTTTAATAGTTTTTACCTTCATATTTTTATTATTTAATTGTTTACTTTGGACTAACAAACTAAAATATAGAATCATAGGGAAATAAATTTTCAATTTCCTAATCATACGGATTTGTTATTTCTTGCAATTATAACAATTGAAAATATAAAAAATAAAATTTAAAAAAAAAACATCAAATTATTGCAACATCAATTTATTACAAATATAAATGTTTTAAAATATCTGTGCAAGCCAATTTATATGATATGATCTTTATTCCATACTCTACCTTCTTGACTCAAAATTTGAACGTTTAAAGTTTTTATCGTCGTGCCATTAGACTTTATTGTCTTGAAAAATATCATGATGTTAAAATGATTGCCTCAAGATTTTTTTAACCTCAATGGTTTTTCCTGTGACTAGTACGAAAATCGATTTTTCCACACTAGTACGAAAACTGATTACTTTCTATCCTAGAATGAGAAGTGATAATTTTCCGCATTCATGGGAAGAATGCTGGAAATTGTATCAAAAAGTAGTTGTCTGATGTTGAAAGATTAAAATGGCGTAGGGTTTATAACTTTTGATTTTTCGTGGAATCTTTGAAAATCCGTCCGGAATTTGACATGATTAACTCCCGCGCGAACGGTTTGGCAGAGTATTAATCTTCAATGTCACGAATGTGTACCAAGAGCATCGATTGAAAAACGATCGTCTGGATTCCGAGGCTATGATTTGGCGTATCTTGCTACGATAAGAGTGCAAGAGATTAAGAGCAATCGATCACCGCGAATAGAAAATGGACGCTAAAGGTGATACCTTTCTCAGGCCGATGACACGTGTACATCAAACACTTTACCTAATTGAACCGTACTAATGCTTGTGTGTAACCGGGAGACAATTATTAGTCGGATAAGAAATTGAAAAATAAATTATCCGTGCCGAGGCTGTGTTTTATGAACGAATTTTTTCGTCTAAATTTATCGTCTTGAAAGTTAAATAAGAATAATGAGTCTGTTTTATGGTTCGATGTAGAAATAAAGCAGGAAAGAGAAAAGCTGGCAAAATATCAGAATTAGGATCGTGGCACTTTAATCTGCAGTACAAAGCATTCCGGCAGAGTGTTTGGGTCGTTGAGAGCGAATCATGAACACAGCTATTTACTTATTGCTGCGGACATTTCAAATGCTCGTTCATCTCATAAACTGCCCCCCGAGTTTCAGCAACATCAGCAAAGAAGCCTGTTTATACAGGAATAAAGAACTGCCAAATAAAAATAATCGTAATATCTCAAGCGCAGCTAACCTTAATACAATCGTAATAACATTCAATTTACGACTCGTGGAATTCATCTTCACTTATTAAATTATTTTTTAAGTCAATTTTATTAACTTCGGTTGGACTTAATTTATTAGGGGATGAATTTCGTTTGTTTACATATTTGAATGTTGAATTCTAGTCGCGCGAAATAGCTCGCAGCGATAGATGTTTTACAGCAAGACAACTCGATCACAAACGCTATTTATTCCAAAGTTGGCCCTGCAGCTCCGCTCCAACAAGATACAGTTTCCGACGGATTTCCGAAAATCCTAAAAAGCTCCAGGCACCATCCCAGTGGATGTATTTTCTGAAACATGACACACGTCGACTATTTTAAACAGACATTTATCGATCTGATTGGCATATATTTGCCTTTTCTGTGGCTTCGTTTTCTTTTCGATTTAATTAAGTAATCTTTTTCTGCATGACAACACATTGTCATACTCTTGTACCTGTGTTTTCGTTTAATTATTTACGACTTTCACGATGAAGAAGAACAATTTTCTGTTTCAATAATTTGCAGACACTCTGAGCAAATCGAAGTGAGAAAAGAATACCAAATGCACATTTGCGTACGTTTTACGGTGACATACTTATAGTAATTCTACGAAATTGGTTTTGATGCAAGCGGAAATTCGGCAGGTTTTATATGCCGAAGTCCGAAAGTGTATCCTAAACCAGCGAACTGCTCGTTCGCTCTTGTTTTTGTAACGAATTTTCCTCGGAGAGAAAAGTCGAACGAAATTAAAACCTCTCGGGTTATTCGAAATGTCCAGAACATTTTTTTTTTTTGGCAAACTTCGTGAAAATATTAAAAACGTTACCAGTTCTCAAAATATTCATTTTTAACCGACGTCTGATAAATATTTGCAACGTTCCATAACCGCAATTTTTGAGTATCGAGTTTTTGCGGCGAATCGTTCAGTCGAACAAATTTCGACCCGGGAAATTTTTTTTTAAGGCAAAAAGTTCATGACAAATTCAATGATTCAATGAATTGTACGATACGTCTTAAGTTTAATGCTCGAGTTTATTTTCGTTAATTGCAGTTTGTAGCCAGGTCTTATGGAAAAGCGGACTTAGGTATCGTTTTATTTGAGCAGGTCAATACATTTCTGTCGAATCCCCAACCATTGGAATCTTTATTCGATTAGATAACGAACGCAGTGCCAATCAGTAAAATACAAATTAATCAAACCTGCTGCGACGAAAAGAAATAAATCGAATCTAAATATTTTATGTCATATGCAGATAATGAGATTCAAACAGGATTATACGTTAAATATATACGATGTGGAATAAAATGATTTGATAACATCAAAATCTTATGATAAAAGAGATCAATGGGATTCATTAATTTATACATTTCGTTCCACGAAACTGTTAATTGTTATTATATTTTATACTAATTGCTATTTTTAATAATTAGCAATTAGTACATAAATGAATGGCAAAAAATTGGTATAATAAATCTCATAGATGCTTGAATTTTTACTAAACTGTTTGATAAAGCAGCCAATAGACAGCAAAAGACGGTATATTTTTTTCATAAAATTTATATTAATTTTATATTAAATTTATTCAATTTATTGCAGTTTTGAAACAATTTTAAAAGTTGCATTCAAAAACCTAACCTAAAAGTTTGTTTATCATTTCCATGCAATTCAAACATCTAAACATGAAAAATTGTGAGATTTTGAGTGTATGTCTAATTTTCGAGTAGTCTTCTGTCTTCCATTTACATTATTGTATATTTACGGATAACAAATGAAAAAAATCTGAGAAAATTCATGAAAGCTTAAACCCCAATTGTTATTGAATTCTATCATCATCTCGTCTGGAACCTCTTTAAATCATGAACTTTCTTAATTGACATTTTCAATGAAGGGAAAAATGAATACATTTGTGCTTGTTCATTTTAGAGCGACTTTGAAATGAAATATTATACACCCCGAAATTGATTGCGGTTCAACGTGGTACGTTATAGAATATAAAAAATTGTGACTATATATTTTGCAGCATCTTTTTTCAATTTCATTGCCTTTTCCAATTTCGAAACAGAAGGTTCAAACGACCTTAGTAAAAAAATGATCATATATTGTTCATATATTATCAATATATACAACATATATACAATTATTATTTTTAGCGAATCATAAATTGTTCAAATATTGACAATGTTGACAATATATGGACAATACATTGACCATATATGTTTGTATATTTTTCACATGTGGACAATATCTTGGCAATATATTAGTAATTTTCAAAACCAATCAATTAGAGTGTCAACGTATGTTTTATGTATGGAAAATATATGATCCCTTTTACTAGGATATTTCTCTTTCCATTGTTGGAAATTACATTACCAACTGTTATATTCATTTTTACGTATTGACGTTTGATTGGTTAAAATTTTTTTTTTTACTTGAACTTGGTCAATCTGAAACAGATGATGGAACAGCCTGTTATCAACAGTTACGACTGATGTGCTTACGAGCTGCTGTTTGTATTATATTTAAGTGAGCACAGTTCATGAATAGTTGTTCGTAAGCACACTCGTGGGATTAATTGAAAATACATATATATTTGTTGACTCGTGCAAAAATATCTGGTAATCGGGAAATTGTATGATTTATTTGAGAAGGGAATATTAGAGTAAGATCCAAACCAAATTTGACGTCGAGCAATCAATTATGAGTATAATTAACGATACGGAAGCAAAAAAATCGGTCGGCTAAAACAAATGGATAACATTAATTAACACTGATGTTTCAATTGATAATGAACTAGTCAAAATCGTATTTCAAAGTACTATATTCATCCCGATGAGAAAAAATTGATTTCATTGTAACTTCGTTATCTACGAGAGTAATTGAAAAATAACATTTTTTGCAGCTCCATTAATTAATTACTCGGAACTCTTTAAAACTGTATTCAACTTGTTTAAACAACTTCATTGTTTTAACCCTTCGTTGGTACCGCTACGAGCGTGTTTTATATTTTGTTTATTTACTCCAAATAGAATCAATATTTTGATTCGAAATTGTCAGTACCTTCCGAGATAACACTTTTATTATTGAACGGAGTTTATTACACAGTATGTTATAATTTGAGAAACATTTTTGAGATACATTTTTTTTGCATAAACAGCGCCACTGTTATGATGCTCAGTATAAATTTCATTCACGCTCGTTATCGTGAATGGATAGAAAATAAATAAATAAAAATAGAATTTAATTAAAATTAAAAAAAAAAATTTTTTTGAACGAACTTTTTATTGGCACATTTTTAACCTATTCGCCGGTTGAACGTATACTATTAAACTTTACGGCAATTTATTATATTACAACAAGCGTTGCAGCACGTTTCAAAAATGGCAGCAAATTTTATAATGCGCGCAGCTGTGTCTTCGTGAGATACACATCGACAAAACAAACTTGCACGAGATAAGGCAAAGCCGAAAGAAAGTTACGATATCTCAGCGGTGTCCATCTTGCAGGACAGCGGTTAAGGGTTGCAGCGGTCTGGTGATTTCCCTGGCGACCGGAAGTGTCATTCTTTCCTCGTCTATCCGGCACGTACGATCCGGCACGTACAAACCGATGCTTCTAGCGTGTAAAATCTGTCTCACAATATCCCATTATTTTTTCCCGAAACTTTTCATGTAACATCAATCTATGTCTAAGCTTGACCAAATTAACACTGACAAGAGGGAACGGGTTGATAAAAAATAGTGCAACATACGTAAAATGTGTGCATCGGCGTCCTCTCCAACGGCTTGCGTTTGCAAAATTATGCAAATTGTTTGTCTAGTTTCGAGGCGCGGGTTGCGTTTGGTGGTTTTTTTTTTCATTTTTATTATTTGCATGTAGCGAACGTGGATAAAAAATGATTATCTCTGAAAGAACACTATTTTAGACGTCGTAAAAAATATTACCCTCAAATTTTGGGCAGACTACATTTCAGAAGAATTTATGAATATGATAATAGGATTATGTAGTTCGTACTGGCGAAGTTCACTTTATCAGAGCTTATGTTTCTTGCGCACAAAAATTTTCTCCTTTTGGTGAAGTTAAGTTGATGTCGATGATGGGAAATTCATTTTATTATTGAAAATTTTGAAAGTCAACGATACCGATGAAATATGTTTGAATTCATTTTTGATTATTATTCAAGATGTGTATGCCTCAACGGGATGCAAATCCTGTTGCCGTTAACAGCGTCTTTTAAATTATGGCTAACTGTAAATTACTCAGCTGTGAAATTTATTTACGACAAAGACACACATCGGCATATAATACCCCTAACCGTTCGTCAGTGACCATGTTGCATGCGCAACAAAATTTACTGCCTCTGGTCTGAAACTGAAGTCATTCGAAGTCACACGAAGAGATAATTGTATCGACGATTTCGAACAGAGGGTGTAATTAATTTTTATGCGTAGAATAAGTAAATGAATGGCGATTTTCACATAATAAAATGTGTGTACCATCAGAAACTATTTTTTTTATATTTTTTATATTTTTTTTTTATAATTAATGTTATTTAGAAATGTTATTTCAAATAACTAAAATAATTTGAATATTAATGTCAAATGTGTGCATTGTATATAATGACTGATAATTTTATTTCGTTTTGTTCCAGGTAAGAATTATATAATCAACAAGTGATATTGGGTCAGGAACAAATTAATCAGCGAAAGGTAATGGTTCAGTAAAAACAAGTCGAAGTTCATTCGTGCGGTTGATAAAAATTACACTAGTTGGCCAAGATAAATTTTCGTCTGAGTATACCAACCAACTATCTGTACCAACTGCCTGAAATTTGATCTGGGATTCGAGCCACACTTTCTGCTGGTCTGCCAATAAAGTGGTATGTCCGAGAAGGGAAGTGCACCCTGGAGAATAGTCGTTCTTAACATCGCGATTGCAGTTACCTGTGTCTACCTTTTACGATTGCTTCAATTTAATTTCACTCTTGCGATCGATCTGATGTATGCTATACAATATCTGCAACTTTCGACCATGAGGAGATTTGAATTTTAAAGCAACAGATAAATAGTGTATTTCAATGAATTAATCTTTTTGCCTTTACTTATGTTAAACCCACTTCCGATCAATGATTGAAGAAATTGACTTTTTCTTACTTTTTTTTTGTTATTAACTTTTTATGCAATCCATTTGTACATATTGGAATTAAAAAATATATTCCCTACATCATTTTCAAGCGTTCTGATTCTTCCCAGGTAGAAATTTACGTCTGGTCCAACGTTGGACCAACGTTGTGAAAGTTGAGTCAACTTTGGCTGCCAATCTTCGGTCCAGAGTTGGTAAACCTCTGGGATGAAACACCGGCCCATCATCGCCAGCCAACGTTGGCTCAACTCTTTTTGCCAGAGTTAAACCAATGTTATTCAAATTATTTAAAATATTGAATCATTTTATTTATATTGACGATTTTTTTTCACGTAATTATTTTTATGATTTATAGTCAGTGTTAGAAATTTTAAAAGTCCGATAAATTTGAGGTTGATGTTGATTCTGAGGTGGGATTCGAACGCTCGTCCTTCGGATCTGTTGCCTGCCACTCAGTACATTGCTCCATCGGATGTCTTTAAACATGTCGTGTAAATATGCGACTTATCCAGAAGATTTAATTGTTCCAACATTGGCCCAACGTTGGCAACCGATGTTCCAAGTCAATGTTGGATAAACATTGGATGCCACCATTGTATAAACGATGTACGCCAAAGTTGGTTATCAGGTTTTTTTGCATTTTTGGCAATTCAATTTGATACACATTGGTACAACGTTGGCTGTCCAACATTGGCTGCCAACATTGGTCCAACGTAGAATCGTTTATTTTGGCTTATCGCTGGTATTTCTTCATGGGTTATAATTATACACTGACGAAAAGTTGATTCGTCGTGAAGAAAAGAGATATACGTATAAAAAGAACATGGATGTGTTTAATATCCGATTCCGAAACAATGAATTGTTATTAGAAATTCTTGTCACATTCTTTTGTATTAAACTCTGATCGCCGTGTCTGTAATCACAAAGCATTCTTTGTCTGATAATATCGACCCTTATATCAATTATTGCCAAACCCAATACAATGAAACGGGTCGCGGATAAACCGGGGATATTAAGAATTATTGAAATTTGAATGTCAAGTTTCATCCCTCAGACTCAACTACTGATTCAATTTTTAATTTGCCTCCGGATGGAATCTAATTACGAAAAGAAATCGTTTTGATTCTCAGTAATCAGATAAGAGATGCTGTTCAAATTTAATAACAAATCGAACGGGAATATTTCTTTTTATTTTCAAATATGTTAATCTCTTGCTGCTATAAATTTCCATCCATTATGCACAAGCCAACTTTAAAATGTGAATTAAATTCCTCTGCTTATTGCTTTTTGCCGCATTTCTAGAGACATCGAAAGCTGAGGAAAAGGCAGCAAAAGTCGATGGGTTACAGCAAGTGAACGTTACACGAGTGGAATTTTTTTTTATGAGCATCAGGGCTTCCTTTCTTCTCATTTATTAATTTATTTTTATCCAATTCACAGGGCAGACCTATTATGTATACAAACAGAAACAAACAAATTCAATTCATAGAAAGAAAAAAAACTTACAAAATACAATAAATTCAACAAATAGAAAAATTAAGTTTGTTCCTTGTACCATGGTTTTCTAAGAAAATATTTAAATGGATAAAAATGCAACGTTGCAAGTGCGCGAGGTTTCAAAAAAAAAAACTCACAATTACAAAAAAAACATAACCAAGATATCTGCGAACTTTCCGTAGGATCATTCAGGTGCAGATTGAAATAGCTATTAGCACTTAGGATTGCAGCTCCGTTGATGGTATAGTCCTGGCAGATGATATTGTGCCTGCGGGAGTAACTAAGCACTTTTTTCAATGTTCAAAGAGACGTTCTTAGAGGTACTCCAGAAAGAAAGCTGATCAACTTACAGTTGCAGCTCATAAGTCTCCTGTGTCGATTCCACGTCTTCAGCATACATCAGTGAATAGCTATAACATATTAACAAGAGCCAAGAGTCATTTATGAAGATGGTTATGTTTCCCATCCAAGATCAGTTCTAGTAGCTAGTTTTTCAGAAAAACTTTTGTTTGCAATTGTAAGTCAAAATTAAAAAAAAAATCATTTTTTTCGTTTTTAGAATAAAAAAAAAATTAAAATTGAAATTCAGTTTACTTGGCGTGAGTATACTTTGAATCAAATTATTGTGATCAAAAGTGAGAACTGATTACTGATGAATAAAACTATAAAAAGAATCGTTCATTAGATTAAAGTAACGGGTCCGTCGAAGCTTATAAATATGCTCGTTCGTGAAGTACTGTTGTGTTTCCTTGGGACACAGGTGGAGCAAAAATCAGCACTGCGCGAGAAAGAAACGGGAATGCGATAGGGTCGGGACGTAGGGTTTCGGCAGAGGGACCAAGGGGGTGGAATGTGGATGGAACACGGTTCACCGAACACCGTTTGTTCTTTCCAGGCCGCTGATCCGTGCAATCTTTTCACAAATCCGGGTTACTGCCCTGGACCCGGAACGCTCACCAGCCGCTTGACTTTGGAATAGTAGTCGTTGTCAACGGATATTTCGGTGATGTGCAATGCAAAGTACTCGGCGGAACGAATAAAATATGCATCAGAATTGAGCAACAGAGAGAGAAAGGGAGGGAGCGAGAGAAAAATCGAGATGTACGAGAATAAAAAGTAAACAAAAATACAAAAATTTGGCCTGTCGATACACGATGATTATCTGGTGTCTAGACCGATGTACAGTACCATATCAAATGAGCTTCAGGAAAAATTAAGGGAAAATTAAAAAAAAATTAAAAATGAGAAACAAAATCAAATTAAAAATCATTTAATTTGATATTACCCACTGGGACAAAAATATACGTACAAATATATGTCGAATTTATATTTAATATATAAATAATGTATACTTTTTCGATAAAATTTATATTTATTTTATATTAAATTTATATATGTTATTGCCGCTTTATAAATAATTTATAAATGAGATAAATGTAAATAAATATATACGAATATATTTTGAGTATATAAAATATATGTAAAATATATTTTGAACTATATTTTTGTCCGTGTGGGATAATAATCCTATAAAGTTCATCGATGTAGTTCCAGTGTCAAATGTAACATGTTTTATACGTTGAAAGAATAAACTCGACAAAGCTTGAAATAAAAATGAAACAAAATTGACAAGATGAAGAATAAATGCGCCGAATCAATGCAAAGTCTTCCTGCTAATTACACTTCGCCTAATGAACTAATTACGACTATTTTGGACACAAACTGCAGATCCCGAGTGGATTAAATAATTCGATAAAAGACAGTACGTCTAATTGTGCGCTGATAATTATATGCGACGTTCGTTGCACGCCGAGGAAACTATTTATTTTTATCCATTTTCTATACCGTCCTCTTGGCTTTTTGCACTTGAAAATGAATATAATGAACACCCCCGTTAACACTTTGAAGTTCCCTGGCCTCTTCTGCAAAGCTCTTAAGCCATTAATTCTGTTAATTTAGAGGATCCGACTTTTCTAGCGAAAACGTCAGCTGAGGTATATTAATGTGTGCTTTTATACTTCCTTGGCCTGCTACGTGCTCGTGCTCATTTCTTTTTTTTTAATCATTTCAAGCTAATTTCATTGTTTCAAGGATAGCCGTATTGTGCAATTTGCAAAAATTCTTCGTACTTCATTTTTTTAATCGTGACTAATTTATAACGCTCTGGTCGGGGGAGATTGGCTGGATTAAAAAGTCAAATTTTGATTCTCTAATTTAAACAAATTATCCCAACTGCATTCAACACAGCCGTTAGATAAAGTGGAAACAGTTTGACGTTACGACTCCAACAATTTGGCTTCCTAAGCCGTGTTAACTGCCGCGCTAATTGAACATGGGTATTGGTAGTACGTATCTGATAGCAAACGAGTGTGTGACTTAGAACGTAACGATTTGAATTCAGATGCGACAATGTTCGATACACAAAGACAAATAACGCGCGCGTGCGAGTATCAGTGAGAGAGATAATTGTGCAACGCGCAAATGTTATTATATGACATCGCGAAAACCAACTTCACAGCGAATTTCAAACGAGTGGATGGCGCGGTTGTTTGCAAACTTTACATGTTACTTACACAAGCTAAACGACAATCGGCCCTTCACCCGGGCGACGCAATTAAATATTTATCGCCGAATTTCATTGACTCTCACCAGCGACTGAAAATGCGGACAATTGCACTCGACTTTGTCAAATTAGCACTCGTTTTTGCGAATCAGAGACCCCCCCCCCCGCCCCGACGCTCACCGTTGGAATTTTTCGTAATTGTCAGTTGAACATTTTGAAAACTTTTCGAAAAGTCTTTCGCCGACCTCTGACAAGCTTTAAACGAGAGGGCTACACGGCAAATTGAACAGGTGAATTAATCGTCTTTAATTTCGGCATTCCTTGCTCATCTTCGACCCCTCCTTGCCGATGCCTCGGGGAAAGATAAATTCCCCCGATCGCGGGTCACGGTTCCGATCAATCGTGTAAAATCAGCTTGAATATATATGTATTTGAATCACTTCGTTACCTCGGTGAATTATTCGTTTGATTCCGACGGCAAAAGATATATTTACAATTAATCCAACCGGGATGAGTTGCCCGGGCACGGTTTTTCCTCGTAATTAGTCCGGCAAACATTTCGCAATCGAAATCCCTTTTCAGCCGCGCGAAGGCAAATAATTTTAATTAAATAGAAAATCTTGCCGGGCGCCTTTCTTTAATTGCGTTGTGTTTGGAATTAACATATACTGGAGCAGTGCCACCCTGCGCCTAGCGCGGCCAAATCCGAAGTTGCAAGTTTTAATTGGCTTCTTTGTTGAGGCAGCGAAAGAATAGGGAGGGCGCTGGTGGTGGAAACCAAAAAAATAAGAGAGGACGGAAGTGTTGTCTAAGACGTATACGCGAATAAGAGAGTTCGGGCAAAAAAAAAAAAGGAAGGAAGAAAGAAGAATCGCTGCGAAATCGGTTGCGCAGCTGTTTCACTGGCGCCGAAGCAATTACAAAGGAACCGCTTTATCGTGAAAATAGCTTGTGATAATCCGGATACAAGTGGCGGTCCGAATTATTACATAGTCAGCAACGTAAACGGCCAAGACCGCGATTCCAGGCCCGCTAATAGGCGTGCGCCTCCATTTCCAGATTGTTCTAATTAATAGGGATTATAATTGGCAATTAGACGCACCAAAGCACGACGCTGTTGCCTGCGATACGACAAGTTATAAGCGCGCGATATTGACCGTTAGCCAAAGGAAATTACTCTGATCGCTGAAACGTTGCTGAAACGCGTCTTTTCAGATTGCGAGATTCGCTCTCCTCCGGCAAGATTCAAGTGGGTAATGTGATTTCTATGCAGATTAAGAAACAATCACTGGAATGCTAATGAAAGGCAGAGATTAGGGTATTCTTTTGGACGATGAACTGGGGCAACCAGACAGGTGGAAAATTAGAGCGCGCACGATGCTAATTCAAAATTTCAATACTCGATTTAGGCTCGACAGATTGATTTGAATGGATAGACGATTATTATCGAGAATTTTCTTCAACCGGAAAATTGTATGAAGTTAGTCCAGACTTGTGTGTTTTAGGAAATTTCAAACTGAATGGAGATGGAGGCGCGCTTCACGCGTACTTGGATAATCGACAAATGTGTACGTGAAAATCGATGAAATGATAGCATACCATTTTTATAATTATAATTGAAATATAATTGTCATACTTATCAAACGTGTATATAATAATCGTAAAAGAAATTTGTCTCGAACAAACAAAATTTATGTTTACATTTTCATTTTTTTTGGTTATCGCAAAACAAAAAATAAGAAAATAATTATTTGTAATAAAACATTGGTATTTTTTCTTAAAAATGGTAATTTCTTAATCTTATTCCAGGTAATTTCCTAATCTAAAATCTGCAATCGCTTAGTACACATGCTGTCTCACCTTACACATTTTCTTAGTAGTCTCAGATTAAAAATAAAATATCTTTTTATTTGTTTGGGTTGACTATTTTTTGAAACAAGCATTCCATTCCTTATAATCACATTTACCTTCATGTCGAAAATATCAATCTGAACTTTACAAATTATTTTCTTGAAATTGAAGTTCGATACACGGATAGAAAAACACCTCAAAATTGACTGTGATCGTTGTAAACTGCAGACCATAACCTCAAATGCAAATTTTTCACACGAATCATAGAAAACTTTATTATCGACAGAACATTTTTTACTGAATTTCCAAGTTGAAGGCAAATGATTGCCGGCTGTCCGAATTTTGCTGAGAATCATAGTAAATTTTGATGTTGTTTTTCTATCCATGTAGGTATGTGTATCTTCTTAAACATAAATAGCTTATGATTCAAAGATTATTAAAAATAATAAATTGTTTATTTCTATAATAAAATCAATATTCTGCTACAACAACCTCAACTTTGCATCTTTGTGCATCTCCAGCTGTTGGCTATATTCTGACTAACCGATGAAAGCCCCGCAAGATAAGAAGCTTAATCACGTAGGCTATCCTGCGTGAAAGTATTGCCTTTTCAAGCAACATATTCTCTCAGCTTACACTTTATCCCTCCAACTTCATTGCTCTATAATAACTATACCTAGTAACCCACTTACTCTTTTATATATGGATTATGATCAAAGTAGATACCAATCCAACTTCCGTCCACCGAGCTTGTCTTTTTTTATGCAAAAGAAAAAAAATGAAATTTCGACGTCAAACTTTGATAACGGCTGTTATTTGGAGATTGAATGGATGCGTTTGACTCATTTCTTTTGTAATTAACTTAATGAATTATCTCAACTAACACGTTCATAGAATTCGCCTGATCAATGCTCAGTAGATATCATGCAGGATATCATTGTTAATTGGAATAATAATCACATCATATCATACGATTATTAAATTACGCGAATGCAGCTATAACCACGTCATCGTGGCAATAAGTATAATGGATTTGTTAATTACTTGAGATATATTCGGAGTACCATGCTGATATGCTGTTATTGATTAGGGTTATGCGGACGTGGCTTAGAATAAAACTAGTAATAATAAAGGAATCAACTTGGGAAATACCAAGTGCATCATTGTAATGGAAACTCGTAAAAAGGGCATCATAACGCACTAGACAAAATTCCATTTCATTCGACGAAGTCCTATTTCTTTTCGCAAACATTCCTTTTGTATACTTACCAGCTATCCGTGCTGTTTGCTGTAACAGAGATTTGTAATATGTGAAGTGGGGCAAAAATGAAAAATTCAAAGTTTATTAACAATTTTCCATTTAATAACAACAGTTTTTATGCGCTTATAATTTTAACAAACATCTCCATTACCCATGCAGAAATTGCCAGCGATAAGCCAAAATGAACAACCGATTCTACGTTGGACCAATGCTGGCAACCAACGTTTTACCAATGTTTATCAAATTGAATTGCCTGAAATGCAAAAAATCTGATAACCAACTTTGGCATACATCGTTTATACAATGGTGGCATCCAATGTTTATCCAACATTGGCTTGGGTCTTCGGTTGCCAACGTTGGGCCAATGTTGGCAAACAATTAAATCTTCATGTTATGTGAGTAGCATATTTACACGACATGTGCAAAGGCAGCCGATGGAGCAGTGGACTGAGTGGCGGACTACTGATCCGAAGGACCAGCGTTCAAATCCCACCTCAGAACCAACATGAACCTTAAATTCATCGGCCTTTAAAATTTCTAGCACTGATTATAAATCATAAAAATAATTATCTAAAAACAATTACGTGAAAAAATTGTCAATATAAATAAAATAATTCAATTTGTTTAATAATTTGAATCAAATTGGGTTTAACTCTGACAAAAAGTGTTGAGCCAACGTTGGCCCAACGTTGTGGATCAGGCGTAAATTTCAACATGCACAATAAATATATTGTGCATTTTAGTTAAAATAAAAAGACACAAGAAAAACTTGTAACAACTTATAAGACTGTTCATTTTTGCCCCATTTTGTTCATCTTCGCCCCCACTTCACCCTAAGAAGGAAACAGAAAATCAAAAGAGGTGTGGCAAGAAAGTAAACGAAACTGTGCAATACGTCTGTTAAGAAAATGTTTAAGCAACGGTACGTGATGTTATATTGAGAGTTAGCACTGATTGACGATGTAGCCCCAGTTTGAATGAGCCCGAAGCTGAATGTCGTCCTACACGTTACAATACTCCTATCTCTCCATACTGTGTATTGCAATCCGATATATTGGAATCCGGAAACTCGAGCTAATTCTCGTACCCATGTACTCGCACTGGAAACTAGCTGAGTTTTGCATTAAAACGATTTCCGATACCTGAGGTAAATTTCATCGACAAACGACGAAGCGTGCATCCCAAAACTTAAGTTTCTTCATCGTTCCCTTTACAAACTCGGCCAAAATTTGTACAAACATGTACAGCAGATCCAATCACTCAGGTTCGCCATTCAAAATAAAAATATTTCTAGCAAAACGTTCCAAATTTATTCCATTTTGTTTCATTTCACTTTCATTTTTTCATTTTTGTAAATTTTAACTGCACATGGAATGGCTTATTCTAAAAGGTTTTCATGACATTCGGGAGAGGTTGGTCGGAATGAAATCTTCATAACGTGAAAAAATTTTTATTCTACCGGGCGAAACATTCGAACGTAGAATAACGCGCGACATGGTCGGCACACTGGCGCGCGTCAACCAGATCAGTTGGCTACGTGACCGAAAAAGAGATAAATCGTCAACATATTGACGTCGATTGATCGCATCAATCACGAATCGTGTTCGACGTACGTGTATCAATCACTAGTCGCCTATCGTGGATCGGATAACTCTCCCTAGACTACACGGCGTATCGTCGCGGCACAGTTGAAGATTGCATTTAAGATTTTATGTGCGAACCTCGTGAAGGGTTTTGCAAAAGCACTGCGAGTCTTTCGGGATTCAACTTCCTCTCCTAAGTGAAAAAAAAAAACCGTATGTTTATGGCCACCGGATAGATTTCAATTAAATGATAACAAAATGTCCCTGCAAAGAGTGCTCTGAGCCCTGTCAGCGTCACCGGAATGTACACAAACAAAATTTTACGACTTGATTTACAATTTGGCTTATTGTTGGTTCATTTTTATAACTTGGAAATTGTTTCTTAAACGTGGGAAAGTTGTTTGGGTTTGATTGGGTCGGCATAAGGTGTGCGATAAGAGTTTCGACAGTGCCGCGATTCGGTGATGCAATTTTATTAACATTGTCACTGGTTGTACGTTTCTTATCGTTGTGTAGTTAGTCGATATGCGCATACGCGAGAGTAAGTTATCTGGCATTAGAAACTCAGGAAAAAGACGGAAGGTTTACGAGGGTTTAAACTCGTCGTCGACATAGGAAAGACGCTTGACGTTGCCTTATCGCAAAGTCTAAGCGAGTGTTACGAGGAGCAGACAACGAAAACGAGGGACAGAGACGAAAACAGAAGGAACGGAAGAAGTGGCAGAAACGAAAGGACGAAGCAGCGTGTACGTGGTAGTCGTAAGGGCGCAAAAGTTAGTCGTTATCGTCGAAGCTTTTCACGGGTTTGAAAATGGCCTCCGATTAAGCCTTGCCATTTTCCAATTAACGCCTTAATTAAATCCCCAGCGTCTCGACTTTGGCTAGAGGCAAAAGAAGAAACCAAGCGAAGAAGACCTTCCGAATCTGAAAATTGCTCGACCGCCGCGATGTGCAATTGCGACGCTCGACCAATCGTTTCTTGTCGGCAAATTTGTAATTACGTTCTTGCTCGCAAATTTATCGAACGTCACGCGCGCACCTGAATTCCGTCCATGGTCCATCAAAGAAATCCACGATATTGCGTTACTCAAAATCTTCAACCGTAATTAAATGAAATTACAAAACCAACCGACCGCTATACTGCTGTGCTACTTCGCATTCTGCCTTGTTACTTCTTCAGTTGGATCAAGTGCAATATCCATGTTTTCCCAACCACCTCTGGCATATACATCTTGTAGAGTTGTGTATTCCCCCGGTAAAGAGTGTAATATTTTACTTGAACATTTCTTATAACATTTGAATATTACTTGTATAAACATGAAAAAAAAAAATACTTTCTTAAACCAAAACATTTCTCTGTGTTCCAATGCACAAACTGTTTCGGATTATTCTCAAAAATGGACTTACATTGGTCGAATGTTTGTATCTGGAAAATATACCCCAATTTGGAATTCTACGTGGAGAAAAAACTTTGTATAATAAAATTCTCGAAGATGCGTGAATTTTCACCAAACTGTTTGATAAAGTAGTGCTAATATCACAATTTAATAGAAATTATTCAAGTTTTTGGTAAAATTTCTATCCAGTGAAATTTTGTTTTATTAGTTTCAAAAATAATATGATGTTTATATTCAACGCTTTTCGGGGTCAACTCTGACGTTGACAAAACAAAAAAAAACACTCCACTTTTTTAATATGCTTTGTATTTGTAATTTGTAAATATTAATTGGTTGCGTAAATAAAAAAGTTGCATTTCAAAATCTAACCTAAAAATGTTTGTGCCGCCTGCGCGTCGGTACACTACAGATATTTTTATCAAATAAACTTTTAAACGTTAGATAATTTTTATCAAACTTGTTATAAGTTTTATCACATGTTAAAAATAAAAAAAATCTTTTTTCGTTGTCTAACATTTTTAAGTGGACCTATTGGCCTATTCCATAGCTCGAAATCGCTACTGTAGCGCCATCTCCAAACATGAACTAACGGTGTAATGCTAAATATTATTTTCGATTTTATAAACTATAAAATAATAAATAAACCTTGTTTCATTTTTAAAAATATGAATATATTTTTCAAACATTTTTAACATAAAAATTGTTTCCGAAACATTTATTTTATTAATAAAATTTTGGCTCTGTACCAAAAGTTACGATTTTCGCCACGATTATTTACATTTCGATGGCGCTGCAGGCGTTATGGAAAAGGCCTATCAAATAAAGTAATCGGTATAGTCTGCCGTATTCTTCGTTGAAAATCAGACAATGTTATTGATAGTGAATTGTGTTTCATTCATACTAGTATGCAATTTTTCAAAAACAAATTTAGACGACCGAATAGATAATGTAACAGAATTTGAATATAATGAAAACAATAGACAATCTAATGAATCAGTCATCGTTTCAACAAGCTTCAGCACGAATAGTTTAGTTATTATGTTACCAATTTTGTGCTCTGACCAAAATTGATTAAGAGCAATAACGGATACATGTTGTAGAGATACAAGTGAAACAACAAGAACCAATAAATTAATTCGAAATTAAATCGAATATTAGCCGGTATTAACGACAATGGGGAGATCATAAATTGGTACTTTGTGCATCGTTAAGGCGTTGGAACAGATAACGCGGGCAGAGTTTGTACGACAACGCTGATGGTTATCAATGGAACTTGCGTTTGTCTTGCACTCGCGTAAATTACAATCTGGAAACAGCGTGGAATCATGAGCTTGTATCGTTATGCTCAGGAAATAACTAAACTTCACGTCGAAGTTGCTTCCGGTTATCGCGGTAATAGGATCACGTGAAAGAGCACAAGGACGAAGACTGAGAGATGCGGACTTTCAATTTTCATAAAAAAAAAAAAAAAAAACGAAAAGCCACTGTTATCTCTTCCGATGTGAATTTTCGAGCGAACGTCTTTAATGAACAATATTTTCAACTTAATTCAGTTAGATTAACGAGAACGAAGTTAATGTGATCATATTTTCGGCTGCGACACGGCAAAGAAAAGCGTTCGCTCCCAGAAGAATCGACGACGTGTTTACAAACAAGAAACTCGAAGAATCCCGGTATTACGAGGGAATCAACAAGGCTAGATGTAATTTAGTGTTAGTAATGAAATGAGTACGGTCGTTAGAGGCGCTTTAGTTATGACAAAGTGAAATGTAGTTACGGTTTGTAAAACGCTTACACGTGACATATCAGGAACGATGTTAGGCTAACATGCTTAGTCACAGAGTTTTTGCCCGAGGTTTTTGATAAAAAAAATCTCTCGTTCATTTGATTAAGCAGAAACAAAACAGAGAGCTTGCTGAAATTGTCAACATTTCACAAAGTTCAAAGGGATCCATTCTCCAAAATTGATAATTATTATTTTATAAGATTGATCGAAGTTCCTTAGAGTGCAATTCTAGGGTCATTGATTTTCGAACGTACACATCTCAACAGTCAAGGAGACGTCTCGTCTTACAAGCTCGGCTCTTAGGATAGTTTCTGCATTATAGCCTGTGAGTCGCGCAGCACAATATACTTGTTTATTGATGACCCAAAAACGGGGGTCTGGTATCGGTTGAATAATTGATCCAAGTTCCACTGCCACCGACATAATCCCGGATTGGTCTTACACTTCACTTAATACCGTAGACTTATCAGTTGGTTTTATGATCTTTTTTTGCAATTGTTCCATCCCTTGGACTGTTAAAAATGGCATCATATGTCACCGAGTGTTAGAAATAATTAAAAACATTTTATCAAAAGAATGACGTCTTCCTATTAGAATAAGATTAGAGACGGAGATTGTGAAGCGGACGGTTCGTGGTAACTTTAGATGATACAAACAAAAATAATTTCATTCAGTCAATGAAATATTTATTTTTCGTATTGTTGTCTGAGTTCATTGCAATCGTACCTTACTGTTTGATAATATCAACGTATCAAAAGTAAATTTCAAACTGACCGCCGTTCCTGTGGTATACGAGTGGAGCGTGATTTTTGTCAGAAGCAAAAGCTTCGGGAATCAGGTTCCGATCTTGTGTTCTCAAATTGCATCTCTCATATCAGACAAAAACGACAAAAACGCTCTAAAAATGAAAATTTATTTCAAATTATTATAGTTAGTATAAAAGTAGGTTATAAATAGCATTATAAGTTTAATAGTTGAAATCGAACTGATTTTGTTTTTGTTTGTTTTTACAGTTCTGATTCTTTTCCATCATTTTGGAACAAAATTCATTGACATTCAGACGAGAAAATGTTTTGATTAATGTTTATGCGAATTCATGCATTTTTCCTCTTCCAAATGATATCGTTCGCGAGTATCTTAAAATATATCATTGATGTACACCCCAGAAGCAAATTTAATGAGGAACATTATCATGATGTATTCAACAGTGATGTTGAAACTGAGGCGATGAATATCTCCAGTGGTATATTTAAATGAAAAACAAAATAAGATTATTTGCATGAACTTCAATTCTTTACTAATAGAATAATAATATTTACTAAACCTCATTATGATCTTTGTTTAGGGTTACGTAACTTGAAAGTAAATGGCACTCTGTACTTTTTTTTTTACTTTTTTACCAGAATAGTCGTCTTGAAAAAAAGAGCGACTTTTCAAAAAACACAGGCATCCCGAACAACAACAATGACGATGAGGCAGAAAAGTATGATAGTCGTCGCTGACTTCTTTTCTGTATGAAGGTCGTAAAGCCGACAACTGTTACGACGAAAGCATTTCTTTTTACACGCGCGATAAAGTTTTACTTTTGAATATTCCAATAACTGTAGGGGAAAATAAAATGCCGATAGAATTCTTTAGCAGATGTTAATGTAAGAACTGTGCTGATGTGCAACAATCACATTCGGAAAAAGTGCAATGATAATCACTTTCATTTGGAATTCCGCAGAAGCCGAAACGAGACTGAAATTCACGACAACGTTTGTTTCTATATTTTGAAAATATAAATAAAATATATTTTTTGTATGTAAAATATATTCCGGCAATAAGTATAATATTCGGTTTATATTTTGTTTATAAATTTCACTATATCAATTCATGAAATGTATAAATATTATATTTTGTCTATAAAAAGTTTATAAAAAGCGGTATAACAAGTATAATAAAATGAAATATATTTTAGCGACTAGATTTTCATCCGTGAGGGAAGGTTCAAACACTCTGATAATCTTTACACGCTGAATGTAATTTTGAATGATAAAAAACCGTTGGTTCGGTTTTTTTAAAACAAAAATTTCATAGTACTATTTACAGATAACACAAACATTGATTCGTCACGTAAAATTGTGTATTCAGAGGCGCACTTTGGCGCTAAAATGATGATTTTTTTTTTTTTTTTCGGGGTAAAGAATAAAAGGGATTAACAGTGAGAAAAGTGCCTTTTCAGATACCTCGCGGGAGAGACAGAGCGCAGCGGATTACAATGAATAGCGCGTATGTAAAATAAAAGTCGAATAGAAAGGGAAGTTGCAAAAGGAGAGGTGCTAAAAAAGAAAAGAAAAATCCCAAGTGTGCTGCGTGGGGTTCGCGTGGAAGATGCTCTGTTGCGATGGAGCGATGGTATGAGCGAGTGCGCGCGCCGCAGAGCCGATCCTGTGGCGGATCTTGAGGTGAAAATGACGGAAAGAGCCGGAATGCGACAGATAAGCTACGAACGGCGTGAATACAGATGGACTAGACGATAAGATCACCGAGAATTCTCGCTCACTTCAAAAATCCTCGAGCCGTCGACAACGTCAAATGGTGGCTTCACTTTTACTAGGCGTCGTCTGTTTCTTCTTGTCTGTGATATGCGAAGAAGAAAATCGATCTCCTGCGATTTAGCATTTTAAATTATCTCAACTGACATGGGATGCAAAACAAAAGGTCTATTTCAACGCAAAGTGTAGCGTAAATCTAGACAGTGCCATCAAATGGTTTATTCATCTTTTATTCTTTATTTTTTTTTTTTTTTTTTTTACTGACGTTGATTTTATGATCATAACAGTCAACTTTAAAACTGAAGAAGTTAGTATTTTCAGATTATTTTAACTAATCAATGATAATTAGGAAAGGAAATATACACGAATTAAAGTAAGTACTTCCTCCTGTGAAACGTTTAAAAATTCAATAAAAAATGAAAGATTTTGCAATTGCAATACAATTTTAAATATCATAGGCTTTGAGGATGATCCTGAAACGTCAGATATTTTTAATGAACTTTTAATAAAGTCTACTTGAAGAAAAGTGGGCTTTACGTTTACGAAGCTTTTCTTCTACTCCAAGTGTTTGAAAATTTATGCAGCAATGTACGTTTTGATTTTGTTAATTTTTTTATTTGTAAACAATTGATCAATTAGAAAATTTTCTTTTATTTGTAAACAAAGTTATCTTTCTGCCATATTGTTATTTAATTTTTTTGGTGAAATTTTTTATGAATTTGTGTACGAAAAAATTTGTTAATAAATAAATTCCACACTCTTGAATTAAATTTTTGTTCATCGGTGCAACTGATACATTATTTTGGCGCTAATGATTTATTCATAGTGGCGCAAATGAGTCACAGATAAGGTATTTTGGCACGATAAACACCGCATACGGATCGAATCCCATAAGCACAATATTGTAATAATAACATTATTTTTCTTACAATTACTATCGACAATTACTAGATTAAAAATTGCTTAAAAAATATAATCGATTGAAAAACAATTTAATTTCTGGTCACTGGCGCACTATCTCAACATTGTACTCGTCCATCCCGATATAATACATTATAAGCAGAACACAATTACACCAGGGTATACTCGTTTGAGTAGGTGCACTATGTATCATGGTGTTAACCAAACTTCCGGATTGTTTACTGAATTAACCTCGATGAATATTCTGGTCAAGTTGTATGAACAGCCGTGCCGTGTCAAATACTGGTCTTATCAATCATAGAAATATAGCTTCCATACATTAAAATAGAAAAGGATTAACCGTCAAGTGCGCGCGCGCGTTCACTCTGCCGACCCCTAACATGCGTCAGTTAGGTTTGCCATAATTATTTAACGAATCATCATTCTGATAATGATGATGCAATAGGACTCATCAGATAACGAGCTTTGACATGATCATCCCTTGCATATCCTGACGATGTTCACCGGGTGGCACAAGGGCTCGATAATGTTGAATTAACGTATTGCGAATTATTGTATGACTGAACAATTCACAATGTTGCATATTGCAGATTAGAGAGTGAGAGATGGCGAGAAGTAAGGAGAAAAAATAAATAAATTAGGCGCATGATTTCGCGTGTCAAGGCAACGTAAAAAATTGCACGCCGAAATACAGTTATGTAAGGACGATAGTTCATGGCCCATTACCCCCAAGTGAGACACGATCGAAGATCTTGTGCGGACAGATAGGGATATACCTATAATCCAGGGGAAACCGGAAAGTGCTAACGGGGACGTACGACTACGAAGAATGATAGCGGAGGAAGAAGGATGCTGACAGACTTGGCTAAGATAAACGAAACAAAACAAAAACAAAATGCGAATGTGCGTGAATTATAATTGTAGCGTGGGGTAAAGAACGGGCGGGCAATGTCAAACAATGCACGCAATTACATTGCGCGTGTCGGGCGGCTTTTCACAATGCCAAGATAACAATTGGTACCGCCTCATTTGCCTATATTGTCCCACTTTTGTCGGCTCGATCGCTCACCATTCCAGGTAGAGTAATTTGGCGTCAACGACACACGTTTCAATGCTGAATGTGTGCACGAACCAGCCGAAACCTCGCGGACGGTCCAATCAATTGTCGTCTGTTTCAATGTAAACTTCGCTTGATTGTTTGGCAGTATAGAATTGAGTGATCGAATGTCTTATTGTGACTGCATCCGTACATAAGACCTGCAATCAATGTACTATTTCAAAAAAGAAAGTTTTCGGTACCAGTTTCGATGGTTCAGTTTTATTCATGATTCTTCAAGTTTGCCAAGTAACAATTTATATGTGGCATTATTTATGAACCATGAATGAGCACCATATATGGGCTATAAACATATAGGCCAAGCATACAAGTCAACATATATGGAACATTTACGACACAAACAATATGAAATTCATTTTTTATATACTTTACACTTTTCGGCCGGATCCAAAACAAACATTAAAAAAAAGACCTCACGTCAAATTGATGCAGAACATAAAGGATGCATAATGATCTTTTTGATAACTCGATATTATCTTCTTCTTCTTTCCTTTAATGGCTATGAGGAACTAAACACAGTTTTTCCTCGCACGCCAGGACTGGAAATTCGATATTATTGTTACAAACATGCAATACAACGCAAAATGTAAACACTGACTTATCAGCACGTAACCAATCACGTACGGTCTCTATTATTGTAGCCAACCTAAAAGTAAAAAAATACATTTGTAAACCGAACCAAAAATTTTGTCTAAGATTTCGACATTACCGACTGCTATTGTTGACATGATAGAAATTTAATACAGAAATCACTTTTAAAACCTTAGGGCTGAATTTTTTTACGATTATTTTTATTTTAAGTTGGCTACAGTGCTAAGCAGCGTGCTGATTGGTCCAGTGTTCTTTCGACATTGTTTTCATTTGGCATTGTATTAACCTCTAGAGGACCGGAC
>JAPYZS010000787.1:0-29234 GCA_030522925.1 Trissolcus japonicus
ATTACTAAGTGACTTAGTAATTTTTAATCCGAGCAGTTCCGCGCACTCTTTTAGTAGAAAAATGTAGTAAAATTTGCAACGTCATTTCTCTCCGTGTGTCGTTGTAGCTTCTTTATAATTTAAAAAAATTATAAAAATATTGATAATTTATTATCAATATGATTTTAAAATTAAAAAATTACTTGAGTGAGCTTTTTGACACATCTAAAGAGATAATTCCCACGTGTTTCCGAATAATAAATCTACAAAATGTAATATCCTTGAATTCTCCAAAAAAGGTACGAGGTGAAATTTTACAGTTCAAAAAATGGCATGATGATTGCTGGAAAAATCATCAAGGATGGTACACCGGAAGTAAATTTCCTTGTATTACATTCATGCTATCCTAAAGCAAGAGTATGGGAACGCGAACGGGAGTTTTCAAAATATAGGTGGTTGCAGTGTATTCGGAAGGTAGCTGCCACTTGAAAGCCCTCGACGACCGGCATGTTCATGCTCGGTGCGCGTATACGATAACGCCGACGGAATGCACGCCTTACTTGCACAAGCACAGGGCCTCTCATGTGTGCCCCGCGATCCCCGAGTGAGTCGCCTTGCGTAGTGAACGCGAGCGTCTGCGGTCAAGTGGGTGTTACATGCGTGGTTTCGCGACAAAAAAGGTCGCAAGGAGCTACGTACCGAGCATACTAATGATCTCGTCAGGATTTGCCTCGGTCCAAATGTTTACTTAAACACGCTACAACGTTACGAGATTTCTTGTACGCTCGCTCCTACTGCTCTGGTAAGCGAGACAAAATTAGAGAAAAAAATTGAGTTTTCATATAAGGACGAAATTAATTATGCGTTTAGTCGTTATTTATGTTGATGATATACTCATGACCACTTCTTTTTTATATATAAAGTTCTTGGATTTTAATATATAACCGAATATAAAAAAGTTTATTCTGTGAGCTTTCGTTGTACTTTTTTTCTCAATCAACAAATGTATAATCATCTGCAATACAATTATCTCAAAAACACTTTCATGCTTTTTATTGTAACACACCTGATGAATATTTTAAATGAGGCGCATCCTCGCCCTGGCTCAGTCTTTATACATTTACCACGATTACGAATTTATATACAAATATTCCATCTAAATTATTCATTTGCATTCAAATTCAACCCTTCATCTATCGAACTTTTATTCTTACAATGAACTAAAGCCGAGAGATAGCTGATACACTTTTTACCCCACATGCGTCTTGCTTAACTCTTTGAATAAAAAATTGTCTATAGATCCCAAATCGCAATAATAAATCATATGCAACTGTGGGTCTCATATATATTTTTTTCAATGTCTGCATTAAAATTGACCCTTTCCGTTACAAAGGCAATTGCATGAAACGTTATACAAGATAAAGAAATTTCCGTCGCGGTTAAGAAAATTGAATCGCGAATATGTTTGTAAAAAAAAAAATATAAAATTGCACCACTTTTGTAACAAATGACATAATTTACAACGGCTCATCCCTTCAATGTCTGGTGTCCCATAATAAGAGGCGACAATTTGTGCGTGCACATTCTCGCACGCGATACAAAAGAGTTGCGTTTAAACATAAAATGATTTAAACTTTTGCAAACTTATGAATCTCCCGATTATGCTTGAACCAAGAAAACAGATTTCAGCAACCCAAAACACTTGCAAACTTTTACAACTGTGATTACTCCTGAAAACCTATACTTCTTACACCTGAGCGTACCCATCGCAGCCACGATCAGTTGCATACGGTTGTATCGCGAGAATTCTTAAGGTACATAATACTTGATGTATGAAAATTGCTTCCTTCGGCAACCCTCTCCCCACACTTACAAAAAGAATCGCGTAATTTTTTAATGTACAAAAGCGAGGTTGAAAAAAAACTGCGATCGCAACTTATCATTAATGCGTTTTTAAAACGAATGGTCTCCAGAGCGGTTGGGTTGAACTTTCCCGGCCACAAGATTCATCATCGATTTGAGTTACAAAAGTTGGCAAAAGTTACACGTGGTGTTTATTACTTAAAATCATTTATTCATATCATTTATTTATTTTCACAATAAGTCCATTTAAGTTGTATAATTTTATGGTAAAGAATATGTTTTATTCCGAACAATACCGCGCGGAGACCGAAATAAAACGTTATCTGAAATAAAACGAATTTCGTGTCAAATTGATCTGAGGTGTCTTGTTAAATACGCGTTGCGCAATTTCGTTCTTATTGGATGCACGCAATAAACCGTCGAACTCGAGGCAGATGTTTTTGGCGTTCGATGACTATACTATATATCTGCCGGCACCTGCTGCACGAGAAGAGCATTTGAATTCGCACTGGAGGAAGAGGCCGTAATTGATCGGAATGACTCGATCAGCACTTTCTATTCGGTGAATGCTAACGAATTTCGTACAAGAATACGCAATTCCCACAATGAAGAAATTTAATAACTTATTACAGAGGCGTAAGACTATGCCAGGCAAATTGCAGCGTTTCGTTATCGTCCCATTCGTATAAACCTTGATGTCTTCCTTTGTCGAATAAAGGAATAATGGTGTACACCGCACCCATGGGAATTATGTAATAAGTATATCTGTATGTCATAACTGGATGTAGATCAATAAAAGTATAATTTCGTTAGTTGGTAAATGTATCATTGATAACGCGATCGGTGTAATTTTACAATTATACACTCATTTTCTTATGTCCTATTACGAAGGTTTCGGGCGAATACTGTGAGTAAAAGCAGTTGGAGTAATTATGACACTCAAACATATTTGCTATTTTATAAAAATTGAAATTATTTTATATTATTTTAATTGTTGAACTGAGATAAAGTTATTAAGAATGAATATTTTTGTGAATCCAATTTGGGTAGTGTCACATATCACTTCACGTGTCACAATCACCCGGTCTGCCTCTACGTAAATAAAGAACTTTTATATAATGCAAATTATAGAATGAAATAAAATAATTTACAGTGCAATATTATAAATCTACAAAAATGATTAATATAAAAGAATTAGTTCCAGTGATATAGATGGTGAAACAATGGTTGTGTATGAAAAAAATGTCGATTGATATTTTTTCATTGGACCAAAGTTTAAAATTTATTTCCACCGACCGCATGAGAACCCACTAATTACTTTTGTTTTTCCTGCCACCCTTGGAACTGAGCCAGAATTGCATTTTAAAAACCGCAATCCCCTAAAAGCGGGTCGGATTCCGTTTTCGTCTGCAACAAAAGCTGTGTCGGAGTAATCGAAGGAGTAAGACGTAGAGAGAGAAAGACAAAGATACAAAAAACGAAAGAAATTGAACCGCTGCTCCCCATAACGAAAGTGCAGTGCAATAAAACGACAAAAGGAGTGCATTAGCCGGACTCTGACTCGTTGGCGCCCACGTGTCCAAAATCACGTACGAGCGTCGACTCGATTTGAGGATTAGAGTGTCGATGGTGGGGGAGAGGCTGAGGAGTAAGAGACTTATGCTCGGGTTTGCGGGCAAGTTTTGCAAGGTTGCGGGAGCCTATAAGCCGTCACGCATTCACCCTCGCCAATTCCAGACCTTTCTCAACTATTTTTCCCTTGATCCTGCTCTGTACCGGCCCTTCCCCTCCAAAGCGAAGGGGTTCGCTCTCTCTCGGACGTCCCGTCCCTTTCCCTTTCGTTCTTCTGACAACGGAGCGCGAGTGGCATGCATGTACACATCGGCGTCCGTGTGTGCCTGTAGTCCAATCTCTCTTTTTCTGTGTGCCCCCTTCCCTTACCATCATCGTCGTCGCCCTTCCCCGACCCAGCCCGCGAGGTGAACGAACCCACTAAATGACGGCCATGAAAACAGCCGGGCACGAAGGATGAAGCCAAAGACTTTTCGTTACACGCAGGGAGGGAGAGAGAGAAAAAGAGAGACAGAGAGAGGGGGGACGTCTCTCTTTATTCGTGGCCCTCGATGCGAATTCACGACTCCAAGACACACGTATGTAGAGAACGACCGAGTTCGGCGGACACACGGGGGAGAAACGACGAGCGACGGAATAAGCAAATTAGACTTCGGAGTGGTTTGATGTTTTGGTTGCAGCCGTTGATGAGGAATTAGGATCACTGCGAGTTCTCCAAGTGGGCTGGGGAATCAAGTTCGTGACTTGCCAATGCCCCCTCGGCGAAGCGAATATTATGTTAATTCCGGGCTGGGATTAATTCAGACTATTTGAGACGCTGTTGTCGCATTGATGACCTCTGCACAAGTGAAGGCGACTTGCAAGATTTGGTTGTCTCAGTTAGCAACTTCAGACGGAGACGGAGAGATGCTTGTCGAGATAAACTGTACTGACATTTGTTACAAGATTCGAGTAATTATTATTGGAAAATTAATTTCATAGTTCCTATTGACTTACAATTTTTTTCTTAAATTCGCATTAAAATCCAAATAATTATATGAATTATTTAAATTATATTTGAAAAAATATAATTTCATTTCAAAAATATCATTTCTCAGATTTAGTTGTTACGAAATTTTGAAACTATGAAGAAAAAAAATTCTGTCCCAGTACTTAGTTGTAAATTACCAGGCTAACTCGCTGATGAGATTTAACGTTCGTTTTCATTTCGACTTCATCCACTCGAATTGAACATAAATTACTCGTTACAGTCTCTTCTTTTCTCGTGCCGTTTCTTCACTGATTGCATTTCTATTAGATTGTCCTGCGTTTGAACATTTATTGAAGATTTACATGGGTCGCGTTTTCTTTGATGTCAGTCGGTGCTTCTTGCGAAATCACGGTCGAACATCCCCGGAAGAGCGACAGCGGAAGTTCGATTCCTAAGATTGATTTTGTATGCCACGCTTGCCGCGGATACGCGCCCGTCAACGTTGACGCGGACAACGTGGAATTGAATCGCGCGTATACGGGACGAGTGTATAATTTGCACGACGCGTACAAAAATATTATCCACGCTAGAAACATGAAGCATGACAGGAAACGAATTCACTTTGAAAATAACATTCTATGCCATCACCTAAATAGTTTATTTTTAAACTAAAAAAAATGTTACATAAATGATAATTAAAAATTGAGATCAAGTATTTTTAATTATTATTTGTATACCATATATAGTCCTGATTGTATGTCATCAAGTGAATACTTTATTTTTACGTTGAAAAAAACCATATAGAATAAAAAAAATAAGAAAAAAGCGTTTTAACCATTATTTATGTACCATAAATTATCTTGTTTTTATGTCACTTGTGAAGAAATAAAATATGTTAAAGAATTAGATACTTCAAAGGTTACATTTTCGATTACAAAATATTACAACAAGTGAAACAATTTACTTTCTTAAACTGTTGAGCACGCATTCACATTCCTATTTACAAAAGTGGCGGCGTCATTGTGAGCTGCGAGCGAGCTTCGGATTTCCAGTCGTAAAACCCGATCGTTCGAGTACAGCCGTTCTTTGCTTCGGTCTCGTTCTTCGGCCCTCCCCCTGGCGAGCTCGATTTTTCATTTGTTTAATTGCTTTAAAATTGCAGAGCTTGGGAACCAGACACCGTCGTCTGATGATTCGGAGAGCCAGGCTCTGATCACACAGAGCTTGTGCTTTGACCACTTTGAAAAGCGTCGTGTTAAAAGAAAAAGGGCTTGTCGTTCGGTGCGTTGTTTATGCCACCGGAGCGCAACGAACAAACAAAATAAGTTTTCCTTTGTATTTTCAATCATTTTTTATTAACAGATCCTAAGACGGCGTCCCCTTAAATATTTTCGCAATTGCACATTTATTGCTTTTTCATTACGTTACATCCCTTCGTAACTGAAGAACAAAACAAAAGTCAAAGAATTCCTCATTAACAATGTTCAAACAAAAATATTCCCGGTAACAAGCGTTATTATAAATACATTTGTACAATTCATGTTTTTTCAATATTCATAAACAAGTTAAATAAATATATAATTAAAATGAATCAAAACTTTTCATGGCAATGATAACGAGAGTTTAATTAAAGTTTTTTTGTTTCGTGGACCATGAACGGCTCAGGCATAAAGGCACAATTTTTTCGTATTTTAATGCAATTTAAATGGGTGAAGTGTCTTTGTATGACAATGAATGATTCATTGCGACTTGATCAATGCGAATATGAGAGTTTAATGAATAAAAATGAATAGCGCGGGATCTTAAAGAGAACAAAAGTATGAAGAAACGACAACGAAGTCTCGCAGCTGCGTTGACTCTCGCGGCGTGAGGGTGGTCAGTGAAGAAAGAAGAAGAGAGCAAAAAAGTTCAAATCAAGTTGAATTGGGTTATCAATGCACGCCGGCTGCTTGCGTCACCGAAAAATAAATTCGATCCACTCCACTTTATGCACGAACAAATCAGATGTTCGAAAATTGACACTCTCCTTTGTACATTATCTTGTAACGTTAGAAGTATACTCTGATATAAGAGGGACATTAAAATTACGTTAGCTACGCGTGATTTGAAGAATCGATATTCTTAACTTTCACCGGCAAATTTTATGGAGTGAAAATGGTCAGACATTCAAAAACACACCATTGATTTTAAAGATTATTTTTTTTTAATATATTTTTCATTATCGTTACCCTAACTAAGATTTATCTTTCAATTAAGAATGCTAATAATAATTGATGCAAGACTCTCAAAAGCATGTATAGTTTTCTATAGACTCTAGTCTCCGCTGCACGCACACCGAATTCTCAACTAGGTGCCATAACAAGCTACTCCTAGACTTCGTCACCTCGGTTAGGGTCTCTCGAGACGCGCGAGTGCTTGCTTTCGTCCCTTTTTCGATACGCGCATGTCAGCTAATTGAACAAATTCGTACATGATCAATACCCAACTATCCTCTGTCACATTGTTCATAAAATTTTCAAAAATTGTCACAATCACTTAGATGATCAATGATATATAACGTTAAAAACAATTACATGGTTTTTTATTTGATAAAAATTCAAATTAACAAAAAATTCAATTGACTAGCAAAATCAGGGTACAGAAATCTGAAAAATACCATTTTCTTCCCATTTTGATGATAGCATCATTCTATTTCAGTCACGCGGGACTCTCTGTGTCGCGCTTTTCTCGTGTCTCATTCGGATCCGAGTTTCCTCTTTGTCTACTTCTCTTCCGATATCACCGACAACTTCACAGAGCAAGTCCAAGTGCAAGCAATCAGTAATCCCTGCATACGATATACCTACCCAGCTAATCTATTACCGGTTGAAGCCTGCGTCACCTTACCCTTACCTTTAGCCGCTATTATACCGCGCAACGACCTTTATGCCCAATTATCGTCCACATAACTTCTGAGATCATTTCATTCTTAATCCTCATCAGTTCGTTATTGTGGGAATTCAAGCGCTATTTATCTGAAGAACAATTTTATTTCAAAACCAAATTAACAAATTAAAAGTAAACCCTTTGTTTTAATTTCACCAAAACTTTGAAAAACAATCAACTTTGAACTCTGTAACAAACCAATCAATATCGCCTTAGTAAAAATACATTGGGGGAAGCTCTTACAAAGTATTCAAGTCCTATAAAAATAACTTTTCATTGGAGCCTAAATTGGCCGAATAAGGACCTATGTATTACAACAAATTGATTTGTTAAATTGATAGGTTTTATGAAACTACATTTAGCTCTACTTGTGAATAATTAATAAAATTATTAACTTTCTAATTAAATTAAAAATTAGTCCTTTGATGATTAGTCCCCTGTAAGGGCAAACAAAGGATCTGATATTAACCTAAGTGAGGCCTTAAAAAGGCCCTATGAGTAATTGGGGCAACCCTAAATAGGGCTCGAAATCAATTTTTAATAAGGTGAGAAAAAAAGGTTCTCGATCGACTTAGGAGTGACTATTTTTCTTTCATTCTTTTTATATAGTTTGAGCACCATGTTATCATATCAGCCTGGCTTCTTATAACTTTCCGAAATCGTCGAAAGTTTTTAATTTCCTTCGCCAAGTTTTATTTTGAGACGCGCAAAATAAAGAAAATTTTTTAATTAACGCAGTGCACAAAAACCGAACGCCTCGTTGAATCAGCAACGAATTCTCACCAAGTGGATCTAATATAAACCGACTCATAAAGTAGTTAAACCGAAAATAGCGTGAATTGACTTTGCATTTGTCGAGGCAATGGATGTTGCTTTGTAGAAACGTGCGGTTTGTGAATTCTTAATGAATTTTTGCCCAAGTTCAGACGGCGCGTATCCTGAAGGTGTAAAGTCAAACCAAGAGCGATGGAACGAAGCCAACCGAAAGACCCGCAGGGATCTCCCAACCGGTCCGAGCGATTGCAGTCGTTGGTTCGCGACAGCGACAGGAAGCAATTTATTGGCTTGGTGCGCCGGGAGTGCTGCAGAGGACGAGGAATTGCGTGCATTAAAATCGGCAAGGCGAATCGAATTCGTCGGTATTCGCGTTCAGTTCTGTTGCATCGCGACAAAAAAGAATTACATTATCATACCCTTCCTTTGCTGTGATCAAACAAAAGAACGAATTCCGTTTTCAACGAGAAAAATAAAAGCACGTCTGCACGAAGTGCACAGCTGTATCGATTCGTCAACAATATTTTTGTCATTTCTACGTCTCTGATTAATTCAGCGGATTTCATCTGATGCATTTTCACATTCAAAGGAATCTGATTTGAACATTCCCCACGCGATTCTGTATAGTTGATAACTTTTACACGTCACATACATTTCATTATAAGAATCTCTAGTTTTATAATAATTTTCATGTTTTTCATTTTCATTTTGTTTTATAAAATTATTTACGATCAATCGAATGCAATTTCTTCGAATAGAATTTAATAGTTTTTACTTTATTTTTTGATTATATTTTGTTTTATTAACATTTTTAATAACAATTCTATTATCAAATAACCAGAGTTTTTTCTGCTATCTATAAGTTTTCACTGTTCTTTAACAGGCTACATTCATTTTCATTTGATCGGCCTTGAATTGTTTTATTTTCTCCAAAACAACTAGTAATAGTATACAGATATTAAAACAGAATCTAAAAAAATATAATGCACAACAAAATCAAATTGTCATAGCTGTTTTAATCCGTGAACCTTTGTCCACTTTCCACACAACGTATAAATGCGAAATCGTAATTGTTATTTTTATTTTTGCATAATTGCGAATCACAACAACTCAAAAGCGTAAGATTAAAAATAAACAGCACAAAATATAGTATCATACTAAATTAATTTCAGAAATAAATGATATAACAAGTTTATTTTCAAAACCAATTATACTTTGGACACGAATTAACGAAATATTTATTTGTTTAACAACATCATATTTGTTTTTTTTCCTCCCGTACCTAATTATTTTCTGATTCAGAATCAAACAAATCGAATATTTGCCTTTTCGTATACAATTTTTCGGGGACGAAAAAGTTGTAACGATTCGTAACATTGCAACTAAAGAGGCAACAGTAATGGTTTATTATTATGGTATATCAATATGTAAAACCAATATTGATATCGTAAAAATTTGTTTTAGTTACATATTCAAATCATACGTATCAATAAAATTTATACAACGAAGGAAAATACCAATATAAACAAATGAGTTCTTGGAATGTCGCCCACGATGTTGAAGCGCCGACCTCCAGCGTTATCACGTGACGACACTGAAGAAAGTACAGAATGATAGCGGCAAGCAATGCCACGCTAAGGGTAAGAAAATGCGCTCGTGACTGAGTTAGCCTACATCCGTACGTGGCTATCCGCGCCTATCTCTATATATGCCTTATTGCGAGCTCGTTCTCAACAGAGCGCCGACACTCGGTCACTCGCTTACCGGTATTTATGGCTTATCACGGAACTTCGTCTTCCCCCCTCCCCCCCGTTTTACTTTCACTCGCGCACGCGGTCGAACTCGGGACTATTATATGATACATCCTAGCGCGAAATTTTTCGGCCGATAATATCGGAAGCTTCGATCGTGTTGACGACTCCGGAAGAGCTGGCGTGATCGGCCAACCGTGATTCCTGCGGCTTTTAACGCCGACGAAAAGTCATTTAATTTTCAGTGCCGAGACTCGTTTGGCCGCGTCGATTACCACTTATCGTGCTGACCCGGATCGCGCGATCAAATCGCAGCGCCGAATTCTCCGGTTCAATTCTCTCTCCGAATTCATTTGCTCGCCGCCCGTGGAATTGATGAGCTCCTTATATTTCCCTCCGATTTCTTTGCCAATCTCAAAAAATAATTAGACCACTTGATTTTTACTTTTGTTCGTCGGGAATTTCGATTGGAATTTAAGCACTGTCAGACCTCCATCCTCGTGAAACGTGAATACGTAAGAGGCTTTCTTCGATAGTTTTCTCTTTTATTTTATCGAGATCATTATCTCGATATTCTTATAAAAAAAAGTGATCAAAAATTTAAATCAAGTGTAATCAATTCAGTTCAAAATATATTATCGATTAATTTTTTTAAACATTCGGAGTGGAGTGTTCCTCTCCGTGACAGAATATAAATGTCGTGTTGTATCATTTGCGGCATCAACGTTAATTTCGGCTTTCCGGCAAGCCCCTGTTGAATATGTGTGTTCGTCCTGTTGGATGTATCATTACACACAAATACAAATGTCAGTTTATTTTTCTCCCTCGGTTATACCGGGAACGCTTGCGCTTCCGCCGGAATGTTGACCGAACAATTTTTGATTCCGTGAATCGTGTAACGCTAATTTGACTGTTTCGAATTCCTTATAACGTATAAACAATGCAGTAGCACCTTTTTTCCACGGCTCATTTCAAGCAACGAGCAATTTCGTGGCAAAAAGTTGTCCAGCCTAAAAACATTGCACGATCAAATCTTTCATGGACAATGGAAAATCAAAACAAAAAATACGTTTCAATTTTCGAAACGTTTTTAAAGTCATTTACACATAAAGTTGCAACGACAAGGTCGCGAAAACTTGACTTGAGGAAGTACATAAACGAAACAGTTGCACTGCAAGAAACTCTGTCCGAAGGCAGACCTCATCGATGGAGGTAAAAATAAAAAAAGGCCGTCGACATGCACTCGCATTCAACTGGGATAAAATATATAATTACTGGTAGCCAAAATGATTGTCCCTCGCAAAAGGTTGTGTACACAGCGGGAAGCGCTCGAAAACGAATAAGACGGCGCTGAGCGAAATCGGCAAATTTTTCAACTGGCGTAAAAACGAAATTCGTGTAGCCTCATAAACGCACTCTCGTGCTTATCTAAAAACATCATACGTGTACACGCAACGCTCATCGCGAGGGGGGTAAACATCGACGTGAAACTAAAAGAAAAATACAGTGCAAGCAAAGAGGACGGTGGTTCTGTTGGAGGGGCTGTGGTCGCAGGAACGAAATCGTTTGCTGACAAGTGAAATAAAGACTGCCGTCTAATGGGTAATACTAATCAATGAAATACGAAGCCAACGGCAGCGTCAGTAGCGCAGCGCAAATGCGGTCGCCGCATAGCTCTCGCTGAGCAAACAAAGGGGGTATGCGCCCGCGTCTCTCCCTAAACGAGAGAAATGAGAGAGAAAGAGAGGTGCGCGCGGAACGAGCGAGAGGGAGATCTGCGCGTAAAAAGACTGGGGAAAGAGAAGAGACGAGCCGATAAAAGAAGAGGCACGATATTTTTCAGGATGGGATATTTAACGCGTTCGTCAGGTCAGTAACCCGAGGAAGGGGCCCCGCGATTGGACAGCCGCGCTCTCCGCTGCCACGAATTGCCGGCTCGCCATTGGCCGAATGGGGCCCTGGACCTATACCAACGTACAACAATCCGAACCTCAGGCACGTACGTAACACACATCTTCTGTGCGTACACCGTCTCTCTCCTCTTTTTCGTTCTCTCCCTCTCTGTTTCACTTTGCGCTCTCTCGCTCGTGCAAAGTGCACGCGTTATTTATGCGCCTGTATGCGTGCACGGGACAGGGCACGTCATAGGGACACGTAGAACATAGCCCAACGTCGTTGAACGTAACGCGAGTCAAGTCGCAGCAGGCGGAATGCTTGGTAAAAGTCGCTCACAATATTGCATTACAAATGCGTAATATACGCGCAATTCTTTATCCCCACATAATGCAAAGTTCACATTCGTTGACTTAGTTTTAAGTTTAAATCTCGCGGATATGCCACCGTCTCTTAAATTTCATTTCATTTTTTTCATCGTCCAAACTTGACCAACTTGAATTCAACATTATTTTTTGCAATTTTGTTATTTTAGATTTACCCTTTTCTTTCAACCAATTATAATTCATCTTATAATTTAATCTTTGAATTTCATTGTTCACCAATATATGTGTTATTAATTTTGATAAATTTAGTTTTGGTGCAAAATAGTAATTGACGATTAATTATATATTGCATTAATTATATATTGAGGTGTGTAACGAGAAAATTTTCGAAAACAAATTTGCAAAATGATGTTTTCTCTTTTTATATGACTTATCTTTTTGAGTGGTGTCATATGAATATTTTTTATCTAAAATAGCATTATTACAACTGCTACATTTCATGATGTGATAGCCTAATAATAAAGCTCGAACATTACACCACACTTGAATGTAAAATGTATTGGCAATGCACCACAATGTAAGTCGGCCAGAGCCCAGCCCTTGTGGACTTTTTATATATACTATATATCGATTGTCTATTGCTCGTGCGTCCGCCGAAGTTACACCCTGGCGGTCGTAATTTTTGTGTAAATATTTTCACTTTAATTTAAGCGATTCTCCACCGGCTGCATAATGAATACCACTCGAAGCTAATTATAATACGGTAATCAAAACAACGAAAATGTACACAAGCGATCAACGTCGAAAAACATTCACACACCGCACTCATGACTATTTACTCTGACTCTAATTTCATGAAGCTTTTGGCCAATTTTCGAACATTATACCTTATTCCAACAGTAATTATGATATTTGTTTACGAACAATGTAAATTAAAATGAAACCATTTTTTCCTTTTGTTTCAATTTCTGTTTTGTTTGTTTGTTACAGATAAAAAAGCTCTATTAAAATATTTATTGGACGTAAAATATTCAATCCAGCAGCCGATGATAAAGTCCGAAGCACCGTCGTATTCCAACAATTTCGAAGTTCATTAATTCATCCAAGGTCATATAAAAAGGATAATGTTGCATTCTCATTTCAAAGTTACGCTGGATGCGAAATTGCAAAAGCGCAGTAGAGCGTGATAAACGTAAATCTAGCTGTCGAATGCACATAACGTCGGGGGCAGAGAGCACTTTCAAAATTCCTACTTTGTTTCGGGAGTGTTCTCAGGAGGGTCGTCGACTCGCGGTACAAATTTGAGTTATCCCGTCGTGGCGGTGCCTCCGCGGTTGGCGCAACTTTCACGGCACTGCTTTGGAAAATGCGACGGCTATGTTCACGCCGTCAGAGATGTTCCCATAGCTGCTCCAGATAAGTGAAATTGGTTGGCCCGTCGGGTGTCATAATGCCTCGCTGCGCATTACGGCCTTCGACTTATCTGCCTCGAGTATTCGAGCTTTTCGAAATCCGCACTGTCGCGCCAACAAAAATGAATAATAACTTTTTCGCCAACATTAAATATATTTCGGTGCAAACACAATAAAACGTTCTCTTGGATAGTGCACAATCTGATGAGTGAAAAAAACAAATTTAACCCGTCTTGTAACCATTCAAAGAAAGTTTATGACAGCTTTTTTTTTTGGTTTTAACATTTTCGAATGAAATACTACGATGCTGCAACTTATAAATTTATAATTATAACACACTTTCACTTGTTTCTATGTATGTGAAAAAAAGTGTAATTTCCATGTTTATTCTTTGTTAATATCCGATGTGAATCTGAAACTGAACGTATATGACGAGTTTGTCATAAACAAGTTATTTGTAAATTCAATTATTACGAGCAAAAAAACTTGACTCGAAACTGTTAGGTTGTTTTCTACATATACAATAATAAACGCCGATGCATGAACAATTTTTTCAATCTGTACAACTAGTTTCGAAACGAAACGACATTGAACATTGAAATAAATACAAATGCATTACAATGTAAAAGAAATGTATAAAATTACGTTAAACCCGGGAAAAAAGTCCAGCTCTGATCAGACCTGGACTTATAAATAGTCCTGATTAGGTCAAAATAGGTCAAATTTTATAAAATTTTATCTGATTCATGTCTGATTTTACATGCTCAGACAAAATTTTGTTGACATCCATTTTCAGGTCTGATCAGACCTGGAAAATAAGTAGATCTGATTTAATTTAGGAATATTTTCTAAATTAAATCATGATCATGTAAAATCAGGCATGAATCAGATAAAATTTTATAAAATTTGACATATTTTGACATAATCAGGACTATTTCCACGTCTGATCAGACTTGGACTTTTTTTCCCGGGAATGTATAATGTTGTACCCAAAATATAAAAGAATTTTACTCTAAATGATGAATAAATCTTAACGCCAAGTTTCAATACGCATTTGAAGTTCTAAGATGAAAGATTAACATAACCGATTTATCAATGATGTTGACATGTGATAAGTTACAGTTTAGTTTATAAAACCAACAATAACAAGGTTTTATGCTTGAAAACAACAAATTAATATGTTGTCGACGATGTTTTCCGAGTATAGTCCAACCTGTCATGTATCATTACACTCCAAGTGTAATTTTAATCTACATATTGTATAAAATAGTATATAATTTCACATAGATTTTCTACAGTGTAATGGTAAAGGAAACAGACAAGTTCATATATTATATTCATGATTGCTCCAACTGGGCTAAAAACTGGATACTAATTTTATGTCACTTATCCTTTTATCTAAACTGTCTGCCGTAACGATTATGCAAAACATCATTAAATGTACAACATCTAAACGCGTCGAAAATTGATAACTGAAAATAATTTTACAGTTAATAGTACAAAATTCTTATTCGTTTGATGAAAAACTTAGTTTGCAAATTTTTGATAAGAAAAAAAAGGTGAAAAAACTGTTAGTTCAAAATAATCTACCCGCTTTTTAATTTTTGTCATTTCCTGCCACGAGTAAATTTGTCGTTTCAATCAAAAATACAATAACCAGTCAGCGAGCGGTTGATTACAGACCCTTATGTGAATCGTATGTATACCATGTAAGTGCACAACCGCCATCTCGCGGGGAATCATAATAAATCTCGGGTCTTAAAAACATAAATATTGGCGGCATTTTAATTAGAATGCGTTAAAGCGGAGTCGAATCGCACTGCGCGTATTACGAGTTCGGTACATACGTTACGGTACACACATGCACGCAGGTAGCAGCCTTATGTCAGGTGGCCGCGTCATCCTGACTGCCGGCAGAGTCATAAACGTGCTCAAGTAACTCACGCAAGTAAATCACGAAGTTCCTCTCGCGTCTCCCGTTTCTTCTCTTCTATCTCAATGCTTCAGTTTCAGCTTCAATCCGATCCGCTTGATTCACTTCTGAATGTATTTTACACTCCGCTTACGTCCGAATCGCTTTTATTTCGACTTCTCAAAAATAAGACACCGCAGCTATTTTGCGCGAAATCGTTTCGCGACGCTATTTTTCAACAAAATACATTTCTTTCTTTCAAATTGTTACAATAAAAAATTACAATACAAAAATTGTTTATGAAAATGATTGATTTATGACTGGAAAAAAGTGACTGACATAATTTAATCATTATACAAATTATATCGGTTTTTTCATTGGAATTGTATCTCAAGATATATTATAACCAAACGACTTGAAATTTATCAAAACTGAACTATTTATTAAAGCAGTACTTTTATTTGTTAGAATGCAACGAAAACGTTAACTTATTCATAATTCTGGACCCTTTTAAAATAACTTTTAAAACTTTCGTATTTCCATAGAAAAAGTGATGATTATTCAAGAAATGTTATAATTGCACGATCGAGCGAATACATAACTAAAAATGTAGCGGAATAAAAAAAACGAGCGAAACGTAGCAGCCACTAATCATCCGCCAGTGCAAATAAAACCGTTGCGAGTATCGCATCATACTGCAAGTGTTCCATGCAGTATAATCAACGTTGAGTCCAAATCAAGAAACTCGTTCATAATACCGATACTGCATCGAAAACGACGCAGATTTTTAAGCAGCAAAATAAGAGGCTTCGTCACGGTACGTCTTGGAGTGGTGCAAGAAACTCGAATCCGCCGGGCAGCGGCTGAGCAAGCGGCGAACTACTTTTTGTCAGTCGTCTCTTTATGTTCTTTCGCCTATCGGTCAAATCCCTCTCTCTTGCTCACTCTCATCTTTTTATTGCGGCGTCCCTGTCTCGCTTCACGTCCGTCCAACTTGTTGTCCTTGTCGTTTGCACTTGGCGCGCCATCTTCCTGGACCTCTTCGTTCGTTGGTCCGAGTTCTCCGTCCTCCTCTCCGGTGTGCCTCCTCTTCGGCTCTACTATTTCTCTATATTTCAAAGCGCTCAAACAGGTTTCAAAATCCCGCCCACAAAAAAATTGCGCCGGTCGTGGTTGCCGCAGAAGCGATGCCATGATCAACGGGCCCAAGTTTAGGATTTATCTGGGAGACGACTGCCTCCAAAGGAAGCCTACACGAAAAATAAGACTTGATCGAAATGGCCGACTCCTGAAATGGAGCGCATGTTTTAGATTATACCTTTTCTTCCAACGTCGATAAAATTGCCACCTTTATGATAAATTACATTATGAAAAATCTAAACTGTTTCTGAAATAAGAGTGCAAGTTTGAAAATCGAAAAGTTTTCGTTCAACAAACATCAAGATTCGATTTTGATAAGGTGAAAAATAATTTAACTTTTTATGCCCTTTTTATTATGATCATAATAAAATTGAAGAGTAAAAAGGAACGGCCAATTTGATCGAATAATAACGTGCCGCAAATTCGTCCATCTTATATACCCGCATACCCATCATCTAAATTAACTTCACACTGAAAGACTCACACGTTATATTAAAGAATTGCTCTTACAGTTTTTACAACTTATTTTGATCTAAAAAAACCAAATGTTGATCATATTTTTTAGATTAGATTTTGATCGGAAAATGATCTACATAAGACTTCTGTGATCATGTAAAGCGATTTGTAAAAAACGTAATAAAAAATGTCAAATTTTTTTAGAAAATCCTTCAAGTTGAAAACAATTGTGAAACATAATGTAAAGTTGAAAAAATTAAAAATATTACAATACATTGAAAAATCCATCTACCAATCAGTCTCGGCCGCAGAATTTTTTACCCTGCAGCGATTACCCGTCATGTTGGCCTAATTTTTTATATCGCCAAAAAAAGAATGTTGGCCCCAACCGAAAAAACAATTCATCGCAAAAAAACCGCGACCGACAAACGAAATTGCTGAAAAGGAATTAGCATACGATGTCGCAAGCGAGAGGGCAAATCACCATCAATTTAAGCCATATGCATCGCACTGGCTTCGTATTTAGATGGATAATCGGCTTATCGAGTCGCTCGTTCCAGCACACTTATAGCGGATATATATTTACATACTCTGTTATTACGTGCGCAACCGGTAAAGCCGCTGAGGCACTTACAATGAACTTCGTTATTTTTCGTAAGTTTTAGTGGCACGGCTAATTTTGGTCGGCCAAAAGCCACAGTCCGAATGTGTATGCAAATAATCAGTTACAGCTGCAAATTCATGCAATTATTCATGCATCATGATTCTGAATCAAATTTTAATTTTTACATTCTCATAGATAAATTATATAATTGTACACCGACTATTATACATGATATTCAAATTGTAATTCCATAAACGGATTGAAACCACATTACACTTGTAAAATATAAATTTCGAATAATAAAAGAAATGTTCATTGTATACAATTTTTTTCCAATCTATTTTTTTTTTTTTTCCATAAATTGTACTTTGCAAGTGAATTATTTCTATCCCGTTTAACTTTTTTTTTGAATGTGATCGACGTGTATATAGTGTATTAAACCCATCAGAATATTATAAATCGTAATGAACCATAATTTTTGACAGCTCGCTCCATCGTTTGATTTCTCGATCACTCAATTGTGAGATTTCGAATCGACACAAAAAATTGAACTGATAGGCCTGAAACGAAAGAAAAGAAATTTTTACTGTAGTGACTTTCAATTATTATTCGAATCACGGTTCTGGCATGTGCATTTTCCGCTTCATCAAATTGGTCATCGCAATTTCTCCTTTGTTATAAGGTAGACAGTGAACCGAACCATTAATTGAATTATACAAATGAATTGACTTTTCGATTTAATTTTAACAACGAATTTAACAAGTTTTAGTATAACCTCTGAATGTTTTGTTTTTCTTGTATTTTTTTAAATTAAATTTGTGCATCCGAAGTAGAGCTTTCTTCAATTCTCTACGTTATCTCTCTCCGTCGTTTTAAGGACGATGTGATTTCACGATTCTGCTGAATAAATTGCCGAGGAAATTAACAAAACTCATTAAATGTTACATAATCCAATGTGTAAAGGGCTGTACAAATAGATTTGTAAATAAGGTTACACTGTCGTTATTAAGCTTATTACGACAAAACTTACAGGTCATGTAACAACCACAAATGTTCTCTGAATATTTATTACATATCAACCTAATTCACACACAAATATTTTGTCAATGTATGGGACAGAAATAATAAAGCTTTATTACAATTTCAACGATTTCCATAAATAAAAGCTATCCATTTTTGAATATAACCATTGCATTATGTTTGTAATCTTTATACGAAAATCAGAAGAGAAATTAGAATTTATGATAGAAATGCTCGCAAATTTTCATCAAAATTCACAGCTGAATGATATCCCACGGAATGAAATACGTAAATTTAGAATCAAAAAATTTGTTTGAATCAATTAATTACCAAAATCATAATATCAATCAATTGCAATCGTTTGTGCTAGTTCAGTGAAAAATGGTTCAATTTTTTTAGAAATTGGAGTTTAAAGAGAACAGGAAGCACGAATAAAACAAACTTGTTCCGTTTGATCGAAAAAAATGTTAAAAATGTCAATAAATACGATGAGTTATTTATTTGCAGAGGTGTCTAAGACATTGTATAGTACCAACCAAACGAGTTTTACATTCACGAATAAATATATAATCATCATTAAACACGACACTGACGGCACTATATTTGCAATGATTTTTGTATCGCTTTAAAGTACGCATTAAACACGTCATTCGCGTAATTTTAACGACTGCGAGATCTGACTTCTTCTCGCGAACGCGCACATTCATAATTTTCACCTAAGTGATCGCGTGAAAGCTCACTACAATCCGGCAATCATTTGCATTTTTTTTTTCACGGCCATCATAATTTTGTTTATCTAGTGGCCGAATTCTTGCTTGTTTGTCTCTTTTCCTTATTGTCGCACTTTTGTCATATGATTCATCCATCTCTTTTCCTTTTCCATTTGTGAGTTTTCGCAAAGTTGACATTACGTGAAACAGGTTGCCTGATGCAAGAAACCAAACATTCCTGTTCCTGTGGATAATTCATAACTGCTTGGCTCGGGAAACTGAAAGCGACGACCGTGACATAGAGTTTAAGATCACTGTTACGTGCAGTTTTTAGGATTGAAATTTGATTGATGCTAAGAATGATTTCAAATTATTCAATGTCACACAACAGAAAGTGAGACTTATTAGTCAATGATAAATATATAATCAAACGATTAGAAAATTGATATTCGAGTAAAATTGCAAAAATTTTCATATCAATTTGATTGGTTTACAATTATACGCAATTCTTCATACATTTTTTTACTTTCATTTTAAAGTACACTCAAAAAAATGACATGTTTGTAGGTTCCGTTCTATACAAATAGTTGTGGTTCCATGCGAAATTTCTTTGCGGTTAAGCAATTTTCACTTTGAGTCAATGAAGACACTTTAAATACCTATAATTTTGACAGACACTGAAAATTGTTTTTTGCAACAAGTTTTAGTTCAAAGATTCATTTTTGTGAATGTCTCCAATAATTTATTGAACAAAAACATTCCGTCCATCTAATCTGAATAAAAAATATGACAATATAAAATTGTTTCAAAAGTCGAGCAAAACTTTGCAACGAATTCCTCTCTGGACTAACAAAATATCATGGACGTATAACCGAATCTCCATTGGAAGCATCTTGTGGTTTTGCTGAGCGTTCCCCTCTTGGATGTTTGCTGAAGAATTTGTTACGCCAGGACCATTGAAGAATCTTACGGTCTCGCGCGTCCATCTTCGTTGGTTTCGTCCCTTTGCTGTTTTTCTCTCTCGGGGCTGTCGACCATGTTGCATTAGGTCAGTGCCGCTTCTCCCTCTGCCTGCGTCGTCTCAAGAGTTTGGTCGAGTCGTCGTCGGCCCTTCTTTCTTGGCAAACTTGGCCAGAAAAAGGAGAGGATGCCGGTTTGGGTAGGGTAGGGGCTTCCCCATACCCGAGTTTCGATTCTCGTTTCTCTGTCTCTATGTGATGTGCTCGGTCTCCGTCCAACGCGTTGCGAACACGTTAATACGTCTTCCCCTCCGCGTCGCCCCCTTTTAGCCATCACCTTGACCATCCTTCGGTCATTCGTCACCTCCGCCGTACAAAGAAACCTCAGCGGCGATCCGTCAGGAATCGAGAACCGACTTTTCCACTATGTCTTCTTGCTGCGATGTAAATTATTGAAATGGGCCCGAAATGGATCTAATGGACGCTCTGAATAGGCAATTTCATTCTATCTCCCGTACATACCGAGGAAAAAACACTTGTTCCCCGTAAGCTTGCGGATATTGGTATGCGTGTACGCAATCGGCTAAACGCAAAAAGAAATGTTTATTCAAACTTACAACATTTATCATTATAGTTTACCTTTTACCAATTGAATGGGATCTGAGTTTACTTATAATGGAAATTACCCGATTGAACGCATGTATCGAATTTGGATCTAATGAATAGTGGAGAGATTCAAGTTTTTATTTAATTGAAGCGAAATAAACATCAATGTACGTATTTGGTCAAAATTGAAATCGACTATTTGACGAAAACAAAACTGAATATTTTTGCATGATTTTAAAAATTATATTCGGTTGTAATAACCATTAATTGATAACTGGCGTTTTTTAATCGAACATTAATATTTAACACAATTTGATTACTAAATCAAATAATCTCGTTATTGTATATATATAGGTTATAACGGATTAACGAATAACAGACAATTATTTTATAAATTCAATCAACAAATTGGAATGATTGCTTTTTAATTTTTCAATTTATGACGCTGTATTTTGTAAAAAATGTATCCGTTTTGAAAAAAAAAAACGGGAAACCAATTTTTAAGAAATGAAAATTGCAAAATCACTTGCCAATTTAATGAGTTCAATTTACATTATAATACACGCGTTGGAATTAGATTAATCTCTGAATTTAACGATAAAATTTTTACTCGCATGACGATGTATATGCGAAAGTAATTTTGCTCATGTAAAAAATTATGTTTCCGAAGCATTAATAGAGTCTTAATACTGATAATAACATAATGATTAGAAAATAATGTAATGAGTAATTTGCCCATGGTTGGTTTTGTTAGTACTTCAAGCCCTCAGCGAAAATATTATTGCAGTACACGTGAATCCAAGTCACGCACTTTTTCTGATACACTTATCACGTTTATAAACATTCATTAAAAAATTAAATGATAAATAAATTCATAATAAACTGCTCTACACTTCGAATTTTATTTCCGTGCAGAGTATATACATGAAAAAAAACTACACCTTCAGTTGTTAATTGAAAATTGCAACAACAAAATGTTTTAATTCTCAATTAACTTGTATTTCAATTTTTATCTCAATAATTAATTGAATAATATATTCAGCAGTTCCTCTTATCACTTTCAAGAAGATTGATATGGTATCCGAGCAGATATGCTCAAGGTGCTGCCATCTCTTAAACTTATGTATGAATTACAGACGCGAATCCCCGGTAAATACGAATGCAACTTGTTTCATCTAGCAGGGGATACAAATTTTTAAATTAGTTGAATTTTTGTAACGCCAATATTTATGAATACAAAAACTAAACTATTCTATCAGAAAATTCTCAAATATCACTAAAAACAAATCTGAACGTTGCATGGGATATACTTTTTAGAATACTTAATGGGTTGTGAAATGATGCAACGTGTTTTTGAACGGGCGAAAAAAAAAGTGGATGAATAAGGCGGATTTGTCGCGCCGTTTTGAAAAGCGGTGTCTCTCACTAGTTGCCGCTGAAGGAAACGCAGAAAAGAAACTGCGGAAAACGATTAATATTATAGAGCGACGTATAGCATTGGTCGCGACGGCAGCTGTCGTTACCCAGACGCAAGCTCGGTCATGACTAATCCATCGCCGCTTGCCACTTCCCCGTAGTCCATGCAAACCCTTCTCGGTACAATTAACAACGGGTTACCCTAGGTTGTCATCCGGCTCGTAAACCAAATCGATAGCCACGCGTGGCACGCGTGAACGACCCGCTAATTGTACACTTTTCATGAACAGGCAAACATCCAAGGACAGTGCACCTGGTGCCTTCATACTTTTTATCTCATTCGATTTCAATAAATAACTGCGATACCTGCTTTGCTTCCCACCTACTGCATTTTCGCAACCAACACTGTTGCTAAATTCGACAACTGCAATCGAAAATGAAATGTGCAACGCATATTACAATTTTACGCCACGAAAAAAAAAGTTACATATTTAATTCACATGGGAAATTATCATCTGCTGGTTTCAAATTTGAAAAAAAAAAGAAACTTGTAAAAGGGTTACGCGGATGTTACAAGGGAATACCAGGGAATAATGCTCGATACGAGTCTTACATAATAAGAAATGATTTTTACATTTCCGACTGTCTGCGGTGTGTAATATAAAATTCATCGTTCATCGAAGCCGATATACTATGTAAGGACAAGAAACTTTGGAACAATTTAATATTGTGTAAGATTAATTTTTACCACTTCCACCGAATGGATCAAATTTAAGTTTATTTTTAATTACGAGTTTAATCAAGTTTGAAAAATTGTAATATTTTTTACCAAATAAAATAATTAAGTTAAAATCGTAATTTCATTTTACATTTTTAATTATGGCATTATTGGTATGACATTTTGAGCATGCTACATGATCACATTTCTGTCAATACAAAATTACGTATTTGTCACATTATTAGCATCAGGCAATATGTAGAACGAGATGGCCTACGAAGGTGATTCTGTTGGAAAATACTTCGCATTTGAATTTGACATTTGATTTTCAAACAGCACATGTGTTTCGCCACCTTAGACCGATGTCAAATGCTCTCGGCTCTCTTCTTAATGAACTGAAGTGCGTTCGATCCGAGGCATAAATACAACCGAACAGCTGGAATGTATGAAATTGTATTTATGGCTAATAACGATGTCAAGGAAACGCAAAAAAAACAAATATCCATTTTCTACGTCGCTGTTTAATTAAAAACTGTCATTTAATTTTCATTTTATTCTAACGAATGCGAAATGAAGACGTCTCAATTTAAGAACGTATCGAGACAGATGTGTGGGAAAGCGAAAAAAAAATCAAACAAAAGCTCGATATCAGTGAATTGTGATAAGTCTATTATTTTAATATTATGTTTTCCTCTTTTTTTAATAAAAAAAAAACATCTTTATAAAAAAAACTGTTTTTATTTAAATTGATGATTATTCTTATTTTCAATTACCCATAAAATTTAAATTCCAAGATAATTGGCTAGCCTAGATTTTCCTTTTCGCAAAACTGGGATTGCTGACGTTGCACGGTATCAATTTGTCAAAGAAAACTACGAATAAACATTGGTAGCAATCGACAGTGTTAATATTAAGCGAATTGAAAAGACAAAACGAGGAAAAAAATACGATTATGTTTCGACACATGTGTCCTGGATTTCGAGATCGTCGATGCAAGTGGTCTATCCATTCCGAATGACGTTTGATTGACGTTGATGGGAACGTAGTGCAGCGCCGATTTACCTAACTGCTACGAAGAAAGTTTCCGCTTCGCCGACGCTCTATACGAAATTCGCCCGCATATATACACACATAGGCTTTCCGTGTGCTGCCCACATATGGGCATAAGTATACGTGCAGACGCCGAACATTCGCACGCATTATCGATTCCCCCCACCTCCGCGGTTTTTACGTACTATGACAACTCGTTATAGCGTTGATCGAGTGGCGCCAAATAAATATACTTATACGTACGTATATTTATTTAAGTTTATATATACACGTACATCAAATCGGGCAAAGAATTTCATTTGATACTTTTTGTAGCTTCTGTTTTCACGATTGCAAAAAGTTTACGCGTTCAAAGAGGATGCTTCACGAGAGAGTCCCTCCCCTCCCCTTCGTTCTAAAGTTTTTTTTGCACTAGAACGTGTCTACAATCATGAATGGTATTATTTTATATAGACAGCTGTCTTCATTTATACTGAACAAAAATTAATTATCCGATATCCGCTCGAATCTGTGTTACTTTATACCTATTACAACTCCAATTGTACTTTTTGTAAAGTGTTAAATTCCATTAGAAAATAGTATAAATCACATTTCAGGGATATTTTTCAAGTTGCTAGAGATTGAGTTTGGTTTGTGCGCAAATTGTAATTTGAGGTAGGCCGCAGTCAAATGAAAGCGACGGAGAAAGAAAGATAATGTCGGTCGACTGGACCTACCCCAAATTCACAGTTAGGCCTACACGCGCAGCGCTGACGAAACACGCCTCCCCTTCCACCGTGTCGGATCCTAACCTTCCGCACCGGCCAATTTGATGCAATCTTTGAATGCGCTGGCTTCACTAACCTAAATATCTAACTGATGGCTTTTTGATAAAGAAAATGATTTTTTCCCCAATATCAAGCAAATTGAATTTCCAGTAAATTAACGAGTAATGATTTTCTAACAATATTCTTACTTTCAGTTGAAACGGTAATTACAATGTTACCATGTGTTTTTCAGATCGTACTTTTTTTTCTTTATGAAAAAAAAATGTAAAAGAATAGAACAATTTTCTGTGTTTCCATTTTTTCCCGAATTAATCAGACCCTTTAATGCCACGCCAACTTTTTAAACAATGAAAATTAACAATTCCCCTTGCGAGCATACAGTTAATAAATTGACGTGCGTTTGGAAAATATTTTTTTATAATAGATATCGCTATGCGTAAGCGTCCCGTTATACTTTTCCCATGATTAGCAATTACGACATCTTAATTGGTAATCACCATAAGGCATTAAAGCTCATAAGAGGCATTTGCAAATAAATAGAGATCCGAACGAAAAAGCATTAGGAAAATAAAATCAAAGGCCATTTGTACATAAAAACGATTTCCTTTTGGCGCTATTTCAGATCGTTTCTGTTAAGCCACCGGATTTTAATATCTGGTTTTCCTTTATTTGGGAACATTCGAGTTCATTTTGCTGTAATGAGAAACTCGGAAAATAGTTGGTCCGAAAAACGTTGTCACTGACCAAATCGTTCATTTTAATTGTAAAATCACTTTGAAAATGGAAGGTTTTTCTTGTTTATTTTCATTTTACAATAGAGATGATAAATATTTGTTTTCTAATGGCAGTTTCGAAATGAAAAAATTAAAGTGACACATCAAACTACGTAGTTTTTTTTTTTTTTTTTCATGACTCAATTGATATGCGTCGAGTAGAAGTCTGGCATCTCGTCTTCTATGCGCGAAATACGTGCTCGCGCGCACGTGGGCCGCACTTTTAGTGCGTACGAATATGCAGGGTCATCGACACGGTACACTTTTATATCGCGGCATATAGCCTTCTCGACGTTGCCAAAGCTCATTTTTTTCCGTACATTTTCTCGTTCTCCAAATAATTCTCAGACGAAGCTAATTTATACGCGCCATTGTACGCGCTGCCGCTTAGCACACTAATTTCTTTATACTTCCGGTTTATACTTCACGAACACGTATAACAAAAGAGTATTAACAGTTAATAAATTTCTTCATTTATCCGCACTAATCACTTTAATTTTCAATTAGGTATGCCTTTTTTGCTTCTTCATTTTAACATGTTGACTTTCTATTGAATGCAAAAAAAATCTCGTTCTTTTAAAGTGAAACGAATATAAAATTTCTAACATTTATATACTAGAAAAGAAATATTCAAGTAAACACATCTCTTATTAATTTGAGAAAACAATAGATCAAACATTTTTTAAATTTGTGTATCAAAATAATTCATAAAATATGAATCATGACGGAAAAATTAACACTTTACGTCCAGTCACTTTTCATATTTGCATTTTCACATTTATTTTATTTAAATACATGTTTAATTTGTTAGTCTTTGTTCAAAGGATACGTTTCAGAGACAGACGAATCGTTCTTTACAAATGACGCCAGACACGTGCCGCGTATTTGATGACGCGAAAGATATAGTGCGTCTCTGTGAGATCGCCGACTTTTACAACAAAAAGAATGTTATTTCATGTGAAATGGATGGAACTAAATGAATTAAATTGATTCAATCAGACAGACCTAGTCGACATGTACAAAAATGTATAAAACTTGTTCCACATTTGGAACTATGAAAATTCAAAGTTGGATTCAAATATATGCTATCCAAATAGTCTTGCAGTTTGATTTGAGAATTTTTTCATCTTATTGTAACTTTAAACCATCGACGAGATTTGTACAAAAATAAAAATTTAATTTGTCTACAAATTCATACTATTTTTAATTTCAATTCACAATTTTTGTTTTTGTTGTTTTAATTTATTATCGAGTTAGAAATTTTGTTAAATTTTAACGTGTATAAAATAAAATTCAATAAACAACTTAAACATTCAAAATTATTTGTCACTATCAGGGCTCTGGAACCCTAATTATACATTCCTTCATAAAAATTGTACATTTAACCAAATACCGATTTATCAAAAGACAAAAATTGTGTTATTTGAAATATATTTTTTGCAAAAATGGCGACAAATTATACGAGTTGGAAAACAAAATGCACCAGTTGCAAAATTTGCAAAATATTGTAGTGTTTTTTTTTTTTTCATAACAAATATAACATTGACACAAGAACCGGAAAACTGTTATGCGATCTTTTTGGTGAAAGCGGAATTCGAATTTGAAGAACGTCAACGCATTGCGAATGCAAGGCATACAATGTTAAGGAGGGTCATGGGCCCTGAGTAAGGCGATACTTTCAGGCCGAGCAGTAGACATATAAAATGTTCGGTTTGCAGTAGTTGAGACGCGGCGAGGGTCACTCACCGAATATGAGTGTGCCATGCAGCTCGGCGGCATTTTCCCGTGTATGAGCATTTCGTTGGTTCTTCCGAACCACTTGAAAAGAAACGAAAAAAAGAAAACAAGAACGGAAATAAAAATTGAAAAAATGGGTAAAAATGAGTGGCTCGCCTGGCATCGCTGTATTAAACCCGACTCCTGTAATTTGTAAGATCTTCCTAATTAGCCGATGATCACTGCGTTTTACTTTGACTTGCAGCATTTCCAGCAAATCATCGTGCAGTGCCATTCATCTTTCGCGATTCATATTTATTCGCAGATATTTTTTTCAAGATTGCGTGTCCAATAGAAAAATTAAGCCGTCTTGAACTTTTGCAAGCAAAACGTCAGTACACATTCCTTCTCGGACTTTCTTACCGAATCTTTTACGATACTTTTCCTTTCAAAACTTATCTGATGTTTCACTTTTGTTTCAAACTATATTGCTATTCTTTTTTTGCTCTTATTTATTTTGTTCAAACAAAATTGAACGCCATTATTTTAAACAATTTTTATTTTAATTTTTGGCACTTCCTTTCTTAGAGACATCTTGAGATGTGGCTAGGAAAATGCACTGTCCCATGGACACAACAAAACCGGATTCAGAGCGCTTGTAAAACTTAGGCTTCGTTACTGAACGCAAGCTGTCCAACTTTTCGTGCTTCCTCCCATTCCGTGATCAGTTCGTCGACACCGGCTGGGCATTGAGATTGAAGCCGAAGGACGGACGACCAAGCTCAAGAATCTGGTCAAGTCATGGCATCCAAAGTGAGCGATTATCAAAAATGCTTCGCAATTTAATACGATTATTAAAAATCTCCATACCAAACATAACTTCTGCAACAACTTTAATTTAAAAAATAAAAGATGTTATAAATGACGTCCAATGATGTTTACTCTTAATTAACATAAATCAAACAACCCTTTTATCTAAAAAAGCATTATATAAAAACAGTATCAAAACTATTTAATGAGAAAAATTATATAAATTTATGTAGAGACGTCGGTTCATCATCAATCCGAAAGGTGATAGGGGAAAGTTTGAGTTATACAGTTGCAGGGTGGTTTATCCTTCCGCAGCCCCGTCGTGATTATTCGAACCGGATAATTACACAGAGCTTAGCTAAGTGAATTCGTGTTAGTTACTTTTAATCCGTCCAGTAAGACGAAAGCGAAATGTATCGTTCTTATACGAGCAAATTATGGTTACGTAAACTTCTAATTATAGTTTGTTTGTATTTCACAAAACAATTTTATTATTAATTTACATTTACAACTGCATTTACAACTTTTGTTGCTAAGAAATGAAGCTATATTGTTTTGTTTTTATGAAAAGACGCGTCATGACCTTCGGCATTAAGAACAAACTTAATGAATGGTAATGCGTAATTTTCAGATCCCTACTCTCTGTTATTACATTTTTTAAATGTTAATTCGTCGAACCAAAAGTCTGGGATGATACTGTTACGTCCGGAGAAGTAACAAACGATTTTGATATTATAATCGAATAACACAAGCAATTAAGATTATAGGGTTGGCACTCAATAAAGAAAAATTCCGTTGGTTTAACAATATTTATTTCATTAAAAATAAACAACATTAATTTTTAATATTTTAAACAATTTTAATAACTAAATTAACTTATAACTAGACGGGTGCGACAATTATATTCTATAAAATATAATAATTTTGAGTAAAAATTGCTTACGTAAACACATTGGATTCTGGACTCAACTCTTATGACGATGAGATTTCACTCACGATGAGATCTCACTTGAACGGTTACTGTTACGGTTACGGTTACGGGTACGGTTACGGTTACGGTTACGGTTAGACTGAACGGAGTCTCTGAGCAAGGACTGGCTCTAGGACGAGAA
>JAPYZS010000788.1:0-29225 GCA_030522925.1 Trissolcus japonicus
ATATTGTGTCTAAATAATAAATAAAAACATTAAATGAAAAATAAAATTAATCGAAAACAATTAATGCGTTCGGAGAAATATACTAATGTAAATTTTTTTAATTCATTTTTCATTAATTAAAATAGCTCAATTGGTATGAATTAAATGGAATCCATCTTTGGGCCGCATAAGGCATCCAAGTTAGGAACACGTACGGCAACCAATTTCGGGCCAAGTCGGGCGACCTGACTTGGCCCCCAAATTGGGCGCAGGTCTCATACTGCATTACATTTTTTTGCTGGGCCCTGACTTGGTCTCTATACCAGCGCCCAGAATGGCCACATTAGGGCCAAACTTCAGCCCAGTTTGATTTTCTACTTGGGCGTATATCTAATTACGTTTTCTTTCGAACGTCTATCTATATTTTTGTATATAAACTTGTGACCTTTTTTACAGTTTAGTACTGATCGATTTCACCTCAATCATGGTAGCTCACTTCCAACAGGGTATAATCAAGATAAGGAGATACCATCTTCAAACAGAAATGTGAAAGTAGCCAACAACAAAAATTGGAACCAGCCGGTATACATTTCAGAAAAATTCTACCGTGACAATATAAAACTAGGGGGGGAGGGGTAAAGCGTCATTTAACCTCTTTGAAAGTTCTCTTTTCATTCGGAATCACGGATCCGCATTCGGCTGCGTTAATTTGTAGCAAAAAAGCTTCCAACCTATTTCTCACTATCTCAAATAACGAAAAATGTCACACGCGCGTTGGCGAGTGATGAGAAAACAAATCTGAATCGAGTGGTCATTTTTGTAGAGCAAGAAAAATCGTACAATTATTTGAAGCGAGAAAAAATTGTTTGACCCGACGTGGATTCAATTTTTGTCACGAACCATTTTCTTTTGAGATAAAAAAAAAACATCGCAATATATTTGGGGTTCAAAGACACAGGCGGGCGGAAGTTGAAAGACACGGATTTTCGGGCGTTCTCCCTCTGTGTCATCTGTAAGTGAGAGAGCGAAAGAGAGAGTGAGATAAAAAGGCGCGAAAGCGAAACATTGTGAACTGTATTAACGTCGTGTAACAACCGCAACGCGTCATCGCGTCAGAGGCGCGGTTCATTTTTCATGCCACTGCAGAGCAGATAATGGCGTTAGTCTTTCGACTGAATGCACCGGAGTGCGACGACGTTTGGCTTTGCCTCAAAGGCGCGAAATACTCGCGCGTCTTGTTTGCACGCGACAAGTGCGAAAGATTTTATAAATCTGAGAGGAAGAAAGTTTTTGGAGACGCCAATTTGTGCCGAGCAGCTGAATGCGCGCTTCTTCCTTCGTTAACATTGTAATGCAAATATAAGATGAATTGGGCGACGAGGCATTTTCAATGGGGCGCGTTTGTTTTGGCTTACCTAAGTCAAAGTTTATCGCGTTAATGATGTGAGTTGGAACGCATGATGATGATGAGATAAAACCGTGTATTATTATGTGGCTATGTGTAGCAAATTTATATAGGCGATGCATGATTCACGTATAGAACTTTGGTCGATTCGTGTAAACTTTGCATAACAATTTTGGCCTTCCTAATCAATGAGTACTTTCAGGCATCACCAATAAATACCGTCTTATTGCTTGTATATCGTGTATGTAATAAAATTTTAGACTTTTGTTTTTAAATTTTATGAAATTTAGTTTTTTTATACGGAGTGTCTATCCAGACCGTAAACGGCGGAATAACGATGGAATAACGATGGAATAACGACGGAATAACGTAAGTCTAGGGAAATATAATATCGTCGTTATTCTGTCGTGAAATATCGTTGGTTATAAAAAAAACTAAATTTTCGTTATTATGTAATTATCGTTAAGTAGTTTTGCCACAAACTTCAAATCAACAAAAATTTTTTTGAGTATTATTTGATTCCAAATAAAATTAATTAAAATTTCTGTTTATTAATAATTTATTCTGTCTGACATACATAAACTTGAATCTCAACTTTGAAATACAAAACATATTTGTTAATAGCAACCATATTAGAAATTCAATTAGGCATGCCTCATCGAAAACGAGGACTTAGAAAAAAGTTTTACTTTGACAAAAAAGTGCTTAATATAAAACTTGAGATCGGAAGTTGATGGGAATACCGTGCCAAAATCACATCAGAAAATCGTTTTAGGCCCACACCAGGCCCTGGTCGGGTGATATGGCTTACATCCAAAACAAGCGTTACATTCTATCGTGGGCCGGTCAAGAAGCCCACGTGTGGGTCGTATTTTAGGTATGGTTGTCTCGTCTGGTTCATGCTTAAGCCGACTTACAATTTCTACTAGGGAAATAAATAATTTTCTCCTTCTTTTGAAAAGGCACAAGCGAATAGTTAGACTCTTTCGGATCACATTGTGAGCAGAACCAATTTCCTAATGTATGTACGTCTTTCTCGTAGTTAAAATGGTACCAGACCAAACAACTATTACGTTGTACTGTTCGGCTTGAGATACCCGATATTGATTCCTCTTATTTTAAATCGCGAAATGTTTACTAAAAAAAAAAAACAAAATTAGAAGAGTTTCAAACTGACCTCACAAACAGAAATTTTAATTTCTCTAAATTTCTCTAAATTTTAATTTTATTTAGAATCAAATAATACTTAAAAAAAATTTTTTTGGTTTGTAGTTTGCGGCAAACTACTTAACGATAATTACATGATAACGAAAATTTAGTAATTTTTATAACCAACGATATTTCATGACAAAATAACGACGATATTATATTTCCCTAGACTTACGTTACTAGTCTTACGTTACTTACGTTACGTTATTCCATCGTTATTCCGTCGTTATTCCATCGTTTACGGTCTGAATAGCCTCATCCTTTTTTATATAAAAAATAAAAATAATAAATGAATTAAATGGGAAATAAAATAGTATTTATTTTTAGTTTGGACTCATGGTTAAACATCTTTGATATACTATGGAATACACTTTATTTTAGAAAATATGTGTTTAAATAATACATTTTGTTTTTAATTAAAAAAACAAATGAAAAAAGAGGAAAAAAATTTGCTCCGAAGAATTTCAGTATATGTTACATCCTATAATGGGATCTTTACAATTTAGCCAATTAGGGGACCAGATTAAATCTTGGACAGTTTGAAAAGGCCTTTGTCAGGACCTATCTATTTTGCCTATCAAAATACGAGTTAGACCATTACATTTCCATATAAGAACTATTTAAGATATCAATAATAATAAGAAGAATCGATGATAATTGTAACCAATTTGAATTTCTTCAAGTTTTCTCATATAAATTCTTTATAATTCAATGTATCAAACGTTGATATTTTGTTTTGTACTATTTTGATGTCATATTATTCATTTTCGATAATTACATCTGAGTATAATGGTTAGGTTAATTCATCATATTTTAGTTACAACGAGAGAAATTGTATTCAACAAACCAAGCGGATTGTACAAACCCAAATTAATCTTGAGAACATACGGGCGACAATATACGGTTCTGTTTGCACGTATACCATTGTTATCATTCGAAATTAATGTAAATTTTTTATCACGTATTCATTATTGCATTTTAAAAAATAAACGAATCTGCAGAACATTTTGTTACACGTGCCAATTATTTTAGAGACAAAGTAAGGTCGCTTTCAAACTTCGAATTTCTAATTCCAATTTCAAATGAACTCATGTAATGTGAATTCCGAGAACTCATTGCTGCCACAGTGCAAGGCAGGGGTTTTATCATCAGTTTTTTCATTTAAAAGTATTGGTTGTTGAAGCTGTAACATTTAATTTGTTATTTTTTGCAATCAAAAATTCAACTATTTTTAATCTGAAACGTTTTACTCAATTTTTCGCTTCAATTTTTTCTAGTATACTAGTAGCAAAAACTGTTTGGAATATGTCACAGATTTATTTTTACACTAATCCAAATCAAATTTCAATTGAATGAAAATCAAAGAACGGAAAACTCAAAAGAAAAAAATTTTTTTCAAACTTTTGAGAGGTGCAGAAAAATGTATCCATGATGAAATAAATGTCTGATCAATTATATTTTCTTTTATAACGTTTATCGACCGTTTTGAGTGCGATGGCAATTATGCGAATCTCACATCTTCTGGTTAGTTGATATATGAAATTAGTATGGCTCCAAATTCGACGCAATGATAATTATTGTGATTGCATTATTGTACAAATTAACATAAATCATTTTGGAGTGTGACATCAAATTCTGCAATTGACAGGATTGTGTTCAAATTTCAGTTGCAGCACTTGAGTTCATGGATAATTATAATATGTAATCAGCCTGTTCTGAACTTCATTTTAGACACATCGAAATAATTTTCATCAAGATCTAAATTTTCAAACATTCTAGGTTAATCTTTTTCAAATTTTTGATATGGTTATGTGAGCTCAGAATATTTCATTCTCATGAATAACTTTTTTCGTACTGCAGACGGTTAATAGAAATTTCTTATTTGAGATCGAGTTGCTTCTTTAATATTTTGCTGTATAATTAAGAAGCGCTGTTTCTGAAATTGGGGATTGTACAACTCTTTAAATACGAGTAAATATTTGAATCAAACATTTTCATAAGTAATTTTAAAAAGGGGAAAAATCGTCTAATTTTAGACATATAATTTTTTCATTATACGTATATAAGTTTAAGATTAAAATTCAGTGTTCATTAAATGCAGCATTGGGTATATCAAATGTGCCAAAACACTATCGAATGCGCTAAAATACCTATATCAAAGGCGCCAAAAAATTTTTTTTATGGCGCCAATTATTTTTTAATAACATTTTTTTAACAACAAAATAAGAAATAATAAAAAAAACTCATGTTACGATTAATAAAACTTTCAAATTTGTAAGTTGTTCAGTTTGTATAGTGTAGAAAGAAATTTGAATTATGTTATCTTTAATATTTAAGGGGACACACGATGCACATCAATTGGCGCATATGAAAATTAATCGTAGTTCATTTTTAGAAATATTAATTCAAGTAAGTAATTATTAAGAATAAAATAAGTGATAATAATTTCTTTTCTTTCTTTACGAATAAACAATTATAAAATCAACTTCGTATCATTTTTTTATTAAAATTTTTTTAGAATTTTTGGATTATCAGAAATGTTATTTTAATCAATAAATGAGTGATTTTCATCAATTTTATTGTAAATAATTATAATTCTAAATTCAAGTGACGCGTGCAGCGCCTATGCTATCTAGTGTCCTAAGAAGATAATGTGGCGCAAATGATTGACAGTCTTAAATTTTTTGAATTAAATACTTTAGTACTGATATTTTAAATTGATCTCCTGACCTTCTTTTTTTTCATTTAAATTTGAAATTGAAATTGTGTAATATGTAACCCTACCCTATATTAAAGCTGCTGTAAAAGCAAACCAGCTTTCACGAGAGAAAATTAACTTCGAGTAAAATTTGTAGAAGCAAAATAAACTACTGTGTTAATGGAAGATTAAGAGTCTTCAAATATGTACGTATGAGGTACTTTCTTGTGGAGCGATCTTTTAAGGTAATTTAACCTTGTAAACATGCTTTCATTATATTAGAAAACCTACTCGATTATATTACCTCACTTGATTTTTTTATTATCTTCAAAATGTAGGTGCTTGGGTACGTGAAAAAATGCATATCAAAGGGATCGATCAAAATTGAGATATAAAAAAATGTACTTTTAAAATTATTACCTGATTTGTTGATTCGATACTGAGGCTGTTCCTAGAATTTGTGACGTCTGAACTAGTTTCGAAAGTCGTGTTGTCACTTACGGCAAAGCCAAGGAGAAAAATCTGCAACACAGAAGAATGGAGAAATGAAAAAGGTTTCGACTTAAATTTTTAAATTCTTAACGTTCGTACATTTATTTTCAACCAACAAGAAATAATCACTTTTTTTCAACATCATGAGAATTAATCTCATGTGGCAAAAAGAAAAGTTGGTTTCGTCAACAAACATAAAAGTAAGCAAGTTTTTGTTCTCATAAATGTAATCGCTTACTTAGAAAAGTTTGCAATCCGTCGTGCAAAGACCGCGTCTTTTACCTTGCCTTACGCCGACTAATTTAATTTTGTCGACGACGAAAAGACTTTCTCGAAAAACAGAGACTGCATGAGCAACTGCGCAAACTTTTTTAAACGACTCACTGTTCGCGAATTCCCCGTCGCGCTGCTGATGTAGGGAAATTTCAGAACCGCATTTCCCGTATCGAAAATGTTGCCAGCCAAATTCGAATATAACTTTGGCGCTTACGTGACACGTGCGCGTGAATGCCTGCTCGACGTATAGATTCTCGAAAGACGTTAGTTATGAAGACAGAAAGAATGAACTCGATAAAAATGCTGTGTGAATATTAAATTTGATTGAATTTCATGTAAAAAAAAAATCGATAACTTTTCTCGTTATCGCGGTGCGACTTGATACTCAAACTGATACTCAGAAAACATTGTGATGCTCGTTTACAGCTGGTTTTAGATCAAACATAAAAAAAAGTTTATGACTTTTTGACACGCTGTCTATCAAAATTTGAGCAAACATTTTTATACATTTTTTGGTCTAGTGTTGATAGCACTTCTAATATCTTCTTTTAAAAAATTTATATCCTTGATCTCTCCCGGTATTAAAATTTAACTATACAGAATTAAAATAAAACAAAATGAGACATTTAAATTCAATTAAATCAAGGTACTCATTCTAAGTCACCCCATTTGTTTTTCGCTTCCTGGGATCATCGACGTTCGATGTAAACTAGAAATTTATGTTATGCCAGTTGCGTTTAATTGGTATCAGCGACACCATAAGATGCATTTCGTTGATTCGTATCGCGCGGCTGGGCTCCACTCGCGTGCTCAACGTAAAATACCGCCCTCGCCTCTTCGTCGGTTGTATAATTAACGCGCAATCTTTAATTGCTACTTGTGAATAAAATTGAGCCTGGCCCTGGCTCATTGTGCTTTTCGTCTTTTTATTCGACGTGAACTCGATTTAAACTAGCCATTAGATCAAATCCAATTTAACAAACAGGGCGCAAAACGCCACGCTGCAAAATTAATTTTGACTGGATTTATGTATCATCTTTTTTACTCGAACAAACGCTATAATTAAAACTCTTATGCTTATTAATAAGTTAAGAAGATTGCTTACATTTGATTAACAATCAAGAAGAAAAGACAACATTTATTTTTGTATTTAGGTCACTGTCAAATTTTTATTAACATCGTGTGTAATTGGCTTGAGTTGACAATTTTAGATTTATCATTCATGTTTTATTTAAAGTGAAGATACGGTGCTGGACGCAAATACGATATTTCCCTTTCGATTTATAAAATCAATTCAAAGGGCAAAGTGGATAATTTTTCGATAGAACGCTCGTGAGAATCAAAGCGATAAACAAGGGGATGAAAGAGAGAAAAAAAAAGAAGCAAGACGCGCGCGTTACTTCGCAGCTACGAGCAAATAAAATTAATTTCACAATATGACGATGTGCTGTGTTACATAAGGCGCTGTGAACACGCTTTTAAACGGTACGAAAGGCAATGCTGAAAAGCAGTCTGTGTTACCGAATTAAATGCATTTAATAAACATGTTCCAGACACTTTAAACAATGAATTAGTATACACATTTCTTCTCCTGTTCTATAGTAATTATATATTTAAATAATACATCTCCGTAATTCATAAAACGAACAAAACATCGTAACATAGGAAACAATCTTTCCTAATTATAATGATGAATGAAACAGTTTTAATTATCAATAAGAAATGTTTTATCCCGTCTTTTCATTTCGATAATGAACCGTAACGAGAAAACAATTTTAGCCTCGTTTTTTACAAAGTGAAAAGCGTTAAACGTGCGATTATAATAATCTAAATTAATTTATCTGAGACGTGCGGAATCCTTATCGTTAAGGTAGTGATTATGATATAGGCCGTAGTCACGTACGCCCTAAAGGTCGAAGGCTCTGATCTCGTATTTTCTCATGCACCGAGGCAGTTTGTCGAAAATTTACGCTTAACATTGTTAGCCGATGTAACGCGTACCCAAGTGTACAAAACATCCAACAAGTTTAACTGGCAAAATCAATTTTATCGAATTTCGCAGGTGACGATATACCATTCGAGGAGAGACAAAAAAAAAACAAAGTCAAATCAAATTTATGTGAGAGCAAAGCTTTAATTCAATGACACATGCTAGAACTGTTGATCAAATAATAATTTGACGCAGCCATCAAAGTTTATGTATTATGTGATATTAGCAGAGAACAAAAATTTATTACAAGCATTTATTCCCACGGGGATATGAAGCGATGGCCAATCAAAATGCATGAGAAATTCGAATTCAAACATCCGAGTAAGTTATCATTGGACGTAAGGTAATGTTTCGAATTTACCACATAATCCACAATTTCTTTTCCTTCTCTCGGTTCGAGAAAACAAGATGGATATTTGGACGTGGGCTTTAAAGTGACGGCAGTAAACATGAATGACTGTCCGGGTCTCCTGGATTGAACAGTATCAGAAGACTGTAAAGATAATAATCGCAGATCAAATCTATACCGTTTACCTGTTCGATGGATTTAAGATTCACATAGGAAGGCGCCTATACGAAGAAGAGTTTCTTTTTTTTTATTTCAATGCTGAAAGCATTTTCCGTTACCGCTATACGGCCCCGAGAGTCAAATACATTTTGATGTAAGAGCTCCGATATGTGTGTGTTAGAATGTCGATAGTAAAATGTGCCATAAAATTATTTCTAATGGGTCGTATGTGTGACAGTCAGTGTTGAGCGTTGACAATCATGAGTAATCATATAAGCCCATTCATTTTAATTTTTTATGACATGATTGTTGATCAGTTTCCAGATTAATTTATTGCTCGTTCTATTTTATGGGCATAGTCAATAAATTATTCAATTTGTAAATCTTTCACGTTTCTAGCTTGTACACTTTTAAACAAGAAGAATTGTTTAATTTTACTTTTTTCATTGTTTATTGCTTTTTTTTATAATTATATTACATCTTATATCTATAATTAAATTATAAAAAAACAATGAGAAAAAATTGTTATCCACTTCCTACATGGACTTGACTCAACGGTAATTATAACTAATAACTACTAACTCAATTGATAACATAAAAATATTTTAAAAAGTGCTTAAGAATATAAAATGAAACAAATTAAATTTTCTACTTTGAAACGTTTGGAAAGTGTTTCAAAAATGTTGTAATTTGGAAACAGTTTTTTTTGCACTGAATGTATTCAAAAACATTTTCACCAAGAAATTGCACTTTCAGGGTGTCATACCCTCTTAAATATTAAATATAACAACTAATTCAAACTTCCTTCTACATTATGCAAACTGAACAACTTTATAAATTTGAAAGTTTTACTAATTGTGATATGAATAAATTTTTATTTTATTATTATATTTTTGTATTAGAAAAATGTTATTTACAAATTAGTGGCACATATGAAAAAGAATTTTTGGGGCGTTTTATACATACTATTGGCGCATATAATCATAATGGTGTGGTGCTTTTGATATAGGTATTTTGGCGCATTCAATATACCCAGTGGCGTATTGATGAACACCGTTAATTTTGATGATACTGAATATTTCAGACGGTCGATATTCATTATCTGACTTTACAAAATGTTATTTTTTTCTAATGACTTTCATTATTCATAATTATTTTACAAATTTAAACTAATATATTACAGACGAGGGCGCCACTGCCACTCGAGGCGCGTACGAACTTTTACGGCAAGGGAGCATGGTAATTTCACTTTTGGCCGCTGATCTGACGCGTAAAATATTTTCTATCCGATGCAAAAATTGAATGTAATTAAATCCCATTAAAATATATTCGTATTTGAACAGTTTTATTTGCAATTTGTGAATTATGACTGTCAATTTCAATTTGCTTTCAAACAAAAATTCTCATTTGAAAATCACGTTAATTCGATCGTCCCAGGAAATAATGTAATTTATTATCCATACCGAATATGAAATTAACAATAAAGAAACTAGTTGATAGATAAATCGAATTGGATTTCATATATACATCAACAGTTTATTCATTAAATGATCCAACATTCGCGTACAATTTTTAGAGGTAAAAAATGTGCGAAATTATTTTAGCACGAATCGGTTGCACGTTCCCGAGCGTCACACTCGATATATCTTTGCGCGTGTCTTGTGGTACCAAACTTACCCTGACACCGCATTTTATTTCAAGCACGTAGACTGAAAGAACGACCAAGGAATTTTCTTTGTCTAATCGCGATCCCATGTGAACTAGTTTTCCCGAAGAAAGTGGGCGGTTGACGGTTTCTAGGATCAATGCATGCATCATGGCTGTAATGAAGATGAAATTCCGCTGGTACTGCAATTTCGCCCTGATGCAATTTTTTTCATTTGTCCAATGAGTTCGAATGATTAATGCCTCATGTTTTGTAAACTGAAGCTTGAAATGATGCTTTATTAATATCGCGATTAATACGAAAAATTCTGCAGCCCGAACACAAACTTTGCGCTTTTTATTGCACTTTCAAATTTAGTTAAGGTAGTTAAATAGTTTTATTCACAGGGCATATATTGATAATTGAATTTCATTTTGCCATCCATTTTCCAGCTTTTTATTAATAGATGGTTAATGAAAACAACTTTTTCTGAACGTGCAGATTAAGGTTTATGTGCACTACGTTCCTTTCAAGCAAATAAATTTCTCAGTGAATTTTTTATCTGATAACAGTTTTTCGTTGCTTCAATGTGCAACTGAAAAATCTCAGCACAGCAAGGCAACGTGCCAAAATGGACAAAGCTGGAGAAAAAAAAAATGCTGCTGAAATTCTATGTTTATTATTTGAAAAATGTTGTTTTCATTTTATTAAATTCATTTTATTATTTATTATTATTATTAAAATATTATCTAGGTCTGATATCAAGTGTGCTAATAAATTCTGAATAATAAATAAAAAATAAATGATTTAGAAATTACGTGGAATTAAAATAATTGCTCAGGTAGAGCTTAAATTTAGAAAATTAAATTGTTTAATTTCCAATAGAACATTTCCAACATTGTTTTCTATTTCAAGACATAAATCAATTTAGCAATAGATCAGTTGTCATTCAATTCCTGGGTCGAGTTTTGTCCAAAAATATTGAGAACTGTTGCTATTCTATCAAAAATCGTTTTTCAAATTTAGCATGGATCTGAGCAATCGCCTAAATATTTTAAAACATGTAAAAACGATCAACTTTGACTTCTGATATGACAAAATTTAGACCAACTGTTGTTTACAAAGTCTTCGTGTATTTGCGCGGTATTTCAAGTTTCTTCCTGTCTTGTATTACATTATTTTCAAACATTTTTGGCTCGCCCCTCACGGAAAAAAAATTATATTTTGAAAATAAAAAAAAAAAATATTTTTTCTATATAAAATATATTGCGGCAATATGGAGTCTATTTTTTATAAATTTTATTATATAAATTTATAAAATATAAAATAAAATATATTTTTTATATAAAAATGACTATAAAATGTCATCAATGACTATAAAATAAAATATATTTTAGCGAATATATTATCATGATGGGCAAGCTTTTTTCACTTAATTGAAATTACATTAAAGCTAAATTCAAGTCATAACAGGTTCCCAAAATCAAATTTAGACGATTTGGCATTAGTTGGCCAATAATATTTGGAAAAGCTTCAATACTTTTCTTTCATCGACGGAGGGTCAAAATTTCTATGCTGACTGCAAATTTGACAAACAAAATGTAGCGTAAGTAATTATCTTCAGCTTGTATACCAAAGCTGCTAAATTGTTTTGCTATAGTTGCACGTGATAAATTTCATCTCAAAGAATACAAACCTACGGGAATACATTGCAACAAACTTCAACGAGCCAGAAGCATCCTAAACGATCTCAGAATGCGGCCCAAACTCTCCCGAATTTATTGGAATAACTTCGGACTCGCATGTGGCCGCGCACTTCTTGCAGGCTTGTTGCTCGAAAAGGGGCTCGGATCGTCGAAAGTTTGCGAAGAAGAGCAACCTGGTCGGGTCCATTGAAGAACGTAGGGAAATGGACTTTTAAGCTAAGAATCATTGAAATTTATATCCTGCTCGTTTGTCACGGTTCCTTACATGCGCTATACCGTTCGGTAAAAAAGCTCGCTGTCTGGCAGCATCAGTTTAAAATCGCCAGCGAACAAATATGTCGCGAAAAGATACGTGATTCCGTTACGCAAGTGGCGCTTTACTTTTTTTTTTTACTCAAAAAAGCAAAAACTCTCTTGCACTACATTTTTTTCATTTTAAATAAAAACGCGTAGAAATAACGTTCGTGGGCTGAGTTCCGTATGAGTTTGTATGCGATAATGCAATTTATTTTCATGATAAACTGAAAAATGAAATCCACTACGATCGAATTGGTTTCGTCCGGGTTATTATTATTTTGTTTTTACCTCGTAAAAATATTTTTAATCTATCGGATTTGTAATCGCATTTTCAGAAATCATTTATTTTAACGTATGAACTCTGTATTTTGTTGTACGTTTCGAGTACTGATTTGCTTCGAAGTTTTAATTTCGAAATAAAACTAATTTGCTGCTAAAAGTTTTTCCATATCAAAGTATATTTGATATGGTTCACTGTTTTTTTTTTTTTAATTATTTTTGCGTCATTTTGAATCAGTTTTTTCTCACAGTGACGATTAACGGACCTAATAAATGTCCAAGTAAACGTCACATTCAGAGATGTATATTTATATTTAAATGTCTAGTCGGATCTATTCGTCCATCAAATAGGAATGCTGAAAAAAAAGATCTGCAAAGTTGTTACTTTGACGTTTCATCCGTATAAAAATGAATCTCAATGACAATCGCTGTAGATACCGCATCTCGTCTTAATCGGCTTTTTTTCATTTTACATTTTGCTTTTTTACGACTTGCCATCTGATTTACAAACGTGTAGAAAGAAGGCTTCATTTCGTTTATTTTAATTCTTTTTTTTTTTTTTTTTTCATACAAAATCAGATAAAGATGAGAAGGTGATGAGCATAATATTGCTTTCAAATTGGTTTTCGATTTATGCTTACGATAGTACGCCCACGCCACGAATGGTCCTTGTTAGAATCCTCACCTTGTTTCAGCTCTCTTTTTTTGAAGATAACTTTCTTTTAGAGAGACTTTTTTAACGATGCAAAATCGGTTAATCATGCTGCCATCGGCACGAATCGTGTAGCGATTGAATCAAAAGACGCGGTTTAATGAGGCATACTACATACGCGAATCAGGTTTCCAGGTGCACGTTTGCATTCAGTTGAACTCAACTGAGGGTGTTGGTGTGTACGCTGGGAGTAATGTCATTTTAAAAATTCTCTTTGACTGTTAAGAAAAAGGTGTCCCCAGAGGCGCTAATTTTTGTATCAGAAATGTATTTCAAATTCTGGCCGAGACGGAGGAAAAAAGTGTTGTAAAATACATCAGAGTGATGATTTAACGATCGCGTCAATTGTGAAGCTGCAGCAACTTTTTTGTAAATGAAAGATTAGTCGTAATAATGAATGAGGACTATAAAGCTCCAGATTGCTATTTTAAGATTGGATGGGAAACAGAGACGAGGTACAGATTACTCTCATTAGTTTTATCCAAATAAACTAAACCAATTCCGATTGATCGGTCACTAGTTCAAATAATATGATGAAATCCAAACAGAACGAACCTAATTAGATTCCAGCAAATATGAGATCTCTGACTCCTGATTAAATCAAAGGGCGGACGTTGGCTGACCAGTCTAAATTAAAGTGCATCGATGTTACGAAATTAGCACCGCAAACTTTTGCATCGATTTAACGTTTTTCTGAACAGATTAATGCACAGCACATTAGATTTAAATCATAGTGTACTACATGCCCCAAATCGTAATTGCATTTCACACTTGGGAGAACTATTTCTGAACTAGCATTAACTGAATTTCATTGACTTGAAACAATTCAAACGTCGGTTGGCAATGCAAACACGCACACAAAACAATAAAAGTTGATACAATATAAAAATAAACTTCAATCACAAATTTTAGTCTTGTCACGCAGAAAAGGGTTAAATCGAATAATCTGGCAGTTTCGGGCAGATTAACTGCAAACATGCAGCGCACGTAACCTCGTTTAACGCTTCTCTCTAACCCATTTGAACGAGAAACTGATAAACAGGGTTCGACGCATGTGGCTTAAAGAGAATTCCTATCAGAATTTGATAAGCCTAGGTGTGTGCCTTTTTGACTAACATTCGCGATTAGAGAAATTATCCGGTTTCTCGTCGGTGTTGAAATAATTTTGATTCACGTCATGTTCACTATGTTAATCCTCTGCGAAATTTAAATCAAGCCAATCAAACAGATCTTTTTATTCCTTTCTTTTACATATATCCTGTATAATGTTAATTTTTTCTTTACGCAAACAAGATTTTTGGAAGATTGGAAGATTTAAAAGTATTAGCGCGCACGATCTGTTTGTTTGTGTTATGTTGGTGAGGTTAGGAGGGGATACTCTATCCGGCACGATGAATTAAAACCATGAAAATAAATTCGCGTTGAATATTGACAGATCTCTGATGTCAGTTACAACAATTAAAATTTAAATCCGTTAAAATTTTAAGAGGACTGACAACCGAAATGCCTCTTTTTGCCAATTTTTGCCTAATCACTCTGATTTTTTCGTCGATCATAGAGTTTAGGCCCCTGTTTAAGAATTGACATATATAATCCGAAAGTAATGAACTATTATTCTTAATTAACAAAAAATCTACTGGAAAACCGCCCTTTTGTGAAATACTCCTGGGCGCTCAAATTCTAATGAATTTGGTTTTTAGTGGCGTCATTTTGTTTTGTCATTCAGAGGAATAAAAATTGTCCAGGCGGACTTTTGATATATGTTAACAAACAAAAGTTATAGTGAATAATGTTAAAAGAAAGAAAAAAATGCCAAAAATGAAATTGTTTTTGTTTACTCAATTGGATTTGAAGTTCTTATTTTCAATTCATCCGCTAGAGTATCGTTATCATTAATTTTATTAAGTTTTAACATTTTATTTGAAAAAAAACAAAAATACTGCATAAAAGAGAATAAAAAATTTCAAAATTACAAAATTTTTTCGTATTTTCGTCATTTTCAGGTTTCCAGTCTCTTTAATGATATAGACACGTCGAATTGCAAAATTCAATAGAATTTTTTTATTCTAACGACTAACTCCATCGCGCACGATAGAGTTATTTAAGGCACGACTTGATTGCAATTACATATCTTTGTGATATCTGTACAGTGATACTTCTGTGCAGTCACGGACCAGTTAGTAAGATTCAATCACAGATAAAGTTCGCCCTCATAAAGTGGTGTCTTAATTTAGCATCCATTGTGACGAGATGGTGGAATGAAAATAAGCAACGGCTTTTTTTGCATGTCAATAAAACGAAGTTGAAAATGATTATTGGCAGTGTAAAATAAATTCTGTTGGGTAGATAAAGAAAAAAGAAAATTTTTTTTAAGCGGTCGACGAATAAAATTACTGGGTCAGACGGAAAATTGTATTGCAAAAAAAGGTATGGTTCATAATCAGGAAAATCCAATTTTGAGCCGTGATAAAGCACGGCATAATTTTTTCTTATTGTTCCGTTTAACGAGTGCAGATTGCAGAAACGTAAATGTCCATTATTTCGCCCCTTATACCGTCGCGTTGCTTTTTCTTCCATTGGAGCTTAGTTTTAATTAATAACTCGTGGTAAGCTCGTTCTAACGAGCGATCAGAGACCACCGAGCTTACGTTGAATAATCGAAGATACCAATTTCAAGGTAATGCAGTACAGTTTTGACGATCATTTATATGATGAATATAGTTAATGATTATGGATGCTTAACTTATTTTAAGCGTACCTGAATGAATATCGGTACTTCATTTAGTCTATGAATTTTGTTTTAATACGGCCATAGCAATTTAATCTCGCGAGATTAAGTTGTCGAGATTTGTGTGTTAAATGAGAACGCAGTGTTCAAATGTGAGAATCACCTTCTTTTCTTCACCCATAAATTTCAATACAAAAATGTGTCAGTATTTTAATAAAGTTTTCTCTGTTTTCGCGCCGCAAAAAAAACGAGCTTGTTACACTTAAATTGTAAAGTGGCTATATTTACTACTTTGCGTATAAATTATAATAAATGTATCAGTCAGTGCACAATGGTTTTTATTACATACAATTTTAACCACAAAATAAGATATCATATCGCATTAAAAAACAAACGAACTGATTATTATAACTTGTAATTAAAACTGCTTTCACATTGCAGATTTCACTTTGATAAATAGCAGCATGACATTTAATCAAATATATATGTTAAATGGTTGATGTTTCATTGTAGATTAAATGTTAAAAATTAGTTAGAAATGATTTATTGAAATTAATATTTTCAAAGAGTAAAAGTGAACGGGATATATAAGAATAGAATAAATTTATATAAAAAGAATTGGGAAGAAAATAAAAATACATCAGAGAATATTTTATCGGCAAGTATTTCACGATCGAAAGTAAGAAAAATGGGATTAATTCCGATATTTTGTTCATCACTCAATGACCTCCAGAGAATAATGTAACAATTAGGCACAAGTGTGGGCAATATTTCACGTAACATAATGCTGTTATCAAATAATGGCTAGGTTTATAGCTTTCCATCATTTTAGTAGAGTTAATGGAACTAATAAGAAAGAGGTTAGCTCTCGGTTGTTGGAAACAATAGTTACTCAAATACCTGGTCCTATACCATATAAGCAAGTAGTGCAAACTTGTACCAACAGGCATAATGAAGTTTGAGAGTTATATGCCGTTCTTTTTTTCAAATCGACAGTAGATACAAAAATTTGTTGACACAATTTTGTACCCATTTATCAGCATCAGCCAAAATATAATTGAGCTCCAGTATATTGAAAGGTAAGAATTTTTCACAGTGACCGGTTTATCGTATCAGAAAATTTATAGATATCCTGGTTTTTGCAAACATCGATTTTCATGATGCCTTAAATTTAAATAATCACCTGATATTAAAACGTGATTCGTCAAGCTACACGTTGGCAATAAAAATAGAAGCAAGATAGGTAGCAATTGATAGATTGGAGTGGAATTTAATTTTCATGTTATCAAATCTAAATTGATATGACGAAAAATCTAAAAATTTGCAATTTCATTGGATTTGTCAATCAAGCGGCATTGCAAATATCATAAAATTACGATTGCCGCGAACCCTCAACGCACATCAATATCAAACCATCGTAACACCTTTTTAAATTTCCACAGTTATAAATATAAACAGTTATAAACTTAAATATCATTAAATTTCTATATTATTAACGTAATTAAAAAAATGTGAAAAATAGCAGTTATTCGTTAATTTTGATCATTTCAATATATTTTATCGGTAAATTTTTCTCTTGTATAACTTTGATATATGCGAACGAGATTGTCTGTATGATGGATTTTGAAAATTTATAATTAATTCATATACAATATTTGATCTTTGCCCTGATTTGGTAAAGTGGTGATGACAGGTTGAGAATTTATGGGCTTAAGAATCGACATGTTTGTTCTGAAGCTTAGCCTACGGATGCTCGACGTTCCATATTTCTATCGATTTCACTCGAACATTACGCAGCAACAAAAGTCTGTGCTACTCATGAAATCGGGAGCTTTATTATTGCTCAGCTATTGATCTTAATATAGCTATTGATACATGCATTTTTCTTTTTAGGTTTTCGTTCTTTCTTATTACAACTCAAGTAGAAATCCGATTAAACATGCCATGCTAAAAACCAGGACCCGGTCTGGTTTTCTCGATGCCAGAGGAAACCTCAATGATAGAAATACTGAATGGGTCCTTACCAGGGTTCAGTTAGTATACCTGAATGGGCATTGGTACAGTGCGTCACGCCTGGCATTCCCCAGAGCCTGACCGAGATTCCATTTTCGTTTTTTTAATTTAATTAAATTATGATTGTTCAGTTTATTTATAATACTATTTGTTATTTAGTTAACAATTGTTTATTAATTAATTTTTAAAAATGACAATTCCGACCAGGCCCTACATGGCCTTGATTGAGTTAAACGGGATTCCCGACCGTGACCTAAGAAATGCCAGGCGTGACGGCCATACACAGTATCATTCCAGCCGAGTACTTATCTGGTCGCATGATTTCCTGGTTAGGCCCACTTTCAGCCCGATCGACATTTCTACTTGGGAAATTTAATTCGTAAACAATGATCAATCTTCATTTCTACACTGAGAAAAAAACGGCAGATTCGGCTTGACAGCCATGCTGTTTTAACCTAAAAAAGTCGATGGCGTCCAGCAAAAACAACTCAAAATCGTCAGGCAGTTTCTGCTTGACAAGATGAAAGAACTTTCCACTTGAGTTTAAGCAACTCAAAAGTCAAGCTGAAATCGCTTGATATTGAAATGATTTCTACTTGAAATGAAGAAAGCAAATTTGCTTTTTTTAGCAAGTTTTGCGATTTTTTTTCTCAGTGTATAGTAAAAACATTTTCACATTATAAATACATATAAATATTCCTCTTTCTTTACTTAATTTACTTAATAAAACTCATTAGAATAATTATTTCATCAAAGGATTATAATTTACTAATTATTCCATAAATTGGATTTACAGGAAATCTCAGATTTATTTTTATATTTTTATTCCTTCTTCTTTTCAAAGTATAATTCCAACTAAATATCATACAAAATTATGATTTTTATTATTGTAAAAAATATACACGTAGCAAAAATTATAAATCTTTTACGATTTAGGGATTTTTCCAGAATGGAATCTTTTAACGTCGTGCGATATCCATACTTCTCCACAGTAAAATTTCTTTGTCACTTAATACGTTCATTTTCGAAAGATAATATTTCCTTTTCTTTAAACAAATTATATATATAGTTCATATGAAAAAAGTTACATTTTCCGTCATTTGATACACGATGATTTACGATTTCGAATTACATCGGTTTGATGACTTTCCAAAATCTGTCAACGTTTCAACAAATTAATCGAAAAGAGGAAAATAACGAAAAAAAGCCAACTCCCCCCAGTGAATTACTATCTTTCGAATATCTATGAATTATTATATTTTCTAATGTGTATCTGCAACAGTCACGTGCTCACGATGGCACACGCCATGTCGACAAAGATTAATAAATAACCAACCGGAAAAATCCAACACCAATCAGAAATATTAAATCTACATAATCCGCAGGATTAAACAAATCTTAAATAAGCTTTCTCCATGTTTCCACTTCTCTGCGGATTAAAATGTCAACACGCTCGACATGTAATCGAAAGTTTGAGTGAACGACACGAATGAACCGAATACGGAAAAAAAAGATGATCGCAAATCAAGGGTCGCGGCAGCGACCCGATGAGGCTTTAGAAATATACACATACCTAGTAACATATTTTTGCAGCAACTACAAAATTTACGTGTCACGTTGACACGTGTCCACCAATGTTATTGTATTATACCTATTGTAAGTCAACTTATATTTTGAGCAGCAATATTCATAAGAGAACAGTTACAATATATAATTGGACCACACATATTTTTGTCTGTAACAGTAATAGTTTTTAGTTTTTTATGTCTGTCACTTTTTTAACTACACAGTATAATATATTTTATTGCAAAAATATTGTGGTGAAAAAAAGTCTATTAAGATTAGGTAACAAACAGTAGCTAGAAACTTTGATTACCTGATGACCAAATTCAGATCAGAGCTCATTACCTATCAAAGCATTACCTATCAAAATACAATCCTTTTTTTACAAAATTAATCCTATGTTTGGTAAATCTAGAAGATGTTCATAATCGTGTTTATTTGTTTTGTTAATTCTTTGGCTGCCAGCCATAACCAGTTAAGTGTATATGTAAATCCTGTATCACTATAGGAGAAAAGTTAATAAATTGCTATTATCTTATTTTTATAAATCTTCTAATTAACATGAAAAGACAAAAAAAATGCTCGGCATATAATGAGTTAATATAACTTCAAATTAATTGTAGTTTTTAGTTTTTTTTTTTTAATTTATTGGTGTTGAATTGTGAATGATAAACGAAACTGTGTATTTATGAGGCTATAAATATCTTTAACAGTTTTTCTCGTTATTTTAACATATTATTCAAATACAGTGATCTTCAACGCTTGGTTAAGATGTTATCTCAGAGTTAAGTATTCGAAACTTAAACAAAACTAATTTCTTATTTTAATTTGCATGACAAAATAAGATCGTTCGAGATTGCTACTACCGGTAATGTTTTTAAAATAAAATACGCTATGTTGTTTACAATAGATTGATATCTTCTGAAACAAGTTCACAGAGGGTACGGAAAACACGCCCTTTGTTGTATCATAAATATAGAACTGCTTATCATATTTATCATTTCTAATCAAATACGATACAAATTTTTACGTTTTGCTCGTCGAATCTTTAAAAAATAATTATCATCACAAGCGTTATTTTAAGGTTATGTTTATAATTTAGGACTATTTCGAATAATAATAGTCGTCGTGACGCCCCTATTAATGAGCAATTATTCATCTTATAATAATGTAACATCGTGTATACACGATTTCTCGTTCACTGCATCTATTATTGTTTATTATTTCTATATGCTTGCATGTAGCATTAAAAAATGACATTCTTTGTCCCAATCTAATTGAATTCATTGTCTCAATTTCTACTTACGCTTCGAATGTCATTCTTTCAACATCAAAGCAGTGCTGTAAAAAGTGCAGTCTGAAAATTTGCTTTACATTAAACATTAAGCACATTGTGTCTATTGTGTGTTTTGCGTTTCTCTCATATACTCAGCGATTCTTTATGTTCGAATATTCATTTTCGTTGCAAATTTAAAAATCTGTTTCATTGCACAACAAAGCGCTGGAATGTAAAATTCATCAATACATGAAACTTGAATACATTTCATAGAACAAACGTTTTGCATCCATACAAATAATACGCTTAATTAATTACTTCTCATTGAATGAATATAAGTGCGAATTTTAATGCTTTTGATATCAAAGTTGATTAATGATTAATGATTAAGTAGCTTTTAAACACATAAAATGTTTATTTGAGTTTTAGCGTAAAATTGCGACACGTCGGAACCAACCATTTACACAACATAATACAATTTATAACGTGTTAGATTAAATTGATATCGCCATTTCCTGTAGCGCCATTAATTATGTCTTAAACTTTTTTTCAATTGGAATGACAGTCGCGGTTTCATAATGTTGAACACCAACAAATTGGATTTTTCGCGTCACGAGAGTATTAGATGTCGAATGCACGAGCAAGTCACGAGCAAACACGCTATTTCTGTAACCATGTATTTCAGATAGCATCAGCGCGTGGCTCTGGCTGGCAAACGTAATAAAAATTGGTGTAGTAAATGATTTAATCAAAAAGACGCACCCTCAATTGTTATTAAAATATGAATGTCACTCATATGAAAAATCTATGTAAAATAAGAGATAACTCGGTTGCACGTTTATCGATGTTTCAATTGAAAATTACACGAAGAGCAACGAGAATTGTTCAAAATAACTTTCTCATAATAAAATTTAATTAATATTCAACATTTATCACCAATTTTATATCGATTCTATTTTGAAATTCAATAAATTTCTGGAATACTGTGGTTTAATTGGTGCTGGTTAAAATGTATAAAGTTATTAGAATTTACTTTTGTACTACTATAGCTAAAAACAATACACAGGAAAATTGGATTATTTGTTATGAAAATCTTGTATTCAAATCGAATACCACCCAATGTCAGTTGCTGAAACTACTAGTCGCACAGAATTCCAACAATTATTTAACGTAGAATCTTGCGAGAAATATATTAAGTGATTATGGAGATCGAATACCGATGGGATACACTTCGAAAAGCGAAAATTCAGTTGCCCCACACACAACGAGCGACATGACAGTCTATTATTAGTTTACACGAAATCAAAATCGGCTGACATATTTCGCTGCCGTGTAAACTAAATCAAATTGGAAATTTATTGGCTTACGAACATCTTTTGACTTTATATACGTCAATGTCAGATTGTTTTACTGTACGATGATTTACTCACTGTTACAAGTCAATCAAAATTCGAGTAAAGTGATCATTATTTGGACAACTTCATTTTGTACGCAAGTTGGAATGCAATCACAAGTAATTAGAATGTTGGTAAACCCGTCGATTGTTTATTAATCGAAATTGATTTGCTAAGAAAGGTATACGTCAGATTTGTTGACATAAATTAGAACGACTGTTTTCATTGCAGCTGAGGCGTGATTACATTATTATCAAACATGAATCCTAGATCTGGATTACCAACTTAATACTTGCATATGCTATGAATAACCTTATCATTCTGTGTAATACCATTGCTGCCATTACTGGATGTGCACTTGCAGGTTATAATGTAGTATCGGCGAATAAGACGTTAGAGTGGATGACTTACACGGACAATATGATTTTGCACGTCTTCCGTATTTGCCATCGACACGTATACCAGATCGACTGGAATAGGGTCACGTATACTATCGTTACAAACAGCTACGGTTGTATTCCGACTGGAAATGTCTAAATTACGTCGAGGGAAAAGCACTAGAGGGTTACAAGATTTGGTAAGGAAGAAGGAGCCACGAGGGTCAGATCGTCGGAATTAGAAAGGAAAGAGCCAGCGAAAAGACGAGGGTCCGAGCACATCCACAGCCTGCCAAGATTTCTCTGTGTCCATTGAAGGGAAGAGTAACCATAAAATGCCGGAACAAGGCTCGAAAAACTTATATACTTTTCCGTTGGTTGTGGACCGGTGAAGAACCCCGGTTAGAAACGGACGTCTGGAGATAACAAGATAACCCGTTTTAGGCGGTTTGCGAATTCAAACGTCCTTATTTACAAAAGTCCAAAGTTCCCATGTTTTCCAAGTCTTATGAAAGAAAATTTTCAAACGATGATACGGTTCATGTTGCGGAATTCACGAGTACTTATCGCACTAGCTGGTCACGATCCTACTTATCACAAATGCCTTTTCAACAAGTACCGGCTGAGCGTAAAAACGTAATGTATTGCAAATACCCTTCGTTCATTCAGTATCAGATGGAGGTTATGCAAGTTGAAAATGGTCGTAGGGAAATAGAATTTTCCAATAATACAAGCTTTAAAATGCCTGATGGAAAAAAAGAAAAAAAATATTGCAAAACTTAGTTTTATAGCATTTAAATTTAAATTGTTTCCTATTCAAATAAAAAAAAAACACAAACAAAAAGAAAACGATACAGTGCTGAATGTGAAGTCAGCTTATACTGATCCAACTTGATTTTATTTAAGTATCTATAAGTGAACGCGTGGTTAAATTTATCTGATCAATGAAAGATTTAAGAAAATTGTGAAATAATAATGTTAGTTATATTTTGAAGCAAGTTATACATAGATATACACTTGAAACTCTGATAAAATTAGTTATAATTTTATACATATATAAAGCTTTGATTAGCTGACTTCAAGAAAAAACTTGAAAAAAGTTCAAGTATTCTAATTTAAAAATTTGGCGTTGTCTTCATTAAGCACTTTTTTTACCGACTTTATTAATATTCTGCATAGACGGACTATACGAGAGTGGATAAAACTTTCATACACATGATCAAAAAGATATACAGTCCATATTTTGAGTTGTTTTTAGTCGAAATCTATTCGTCTGTATATCCGGGATCTTAGAATTTTATAGTCATGGATATTTTATTGTTACATTAAGATAAAATCGCTGATAGTAAATTTGATTGCATTTGTTCTTTTTATCGTTCAAGAAATGTTTTTTGCAAATACTCGTGTTCAGAATACTTAACGACAATGAAAAATAGAATTTGTAAAAGTTATACCAAGCAAAGAGTACTATGATGAATTTGTTTGACCCAAAAACGTCAATCGAATCACATTTTTGTGATAGTTTTATGAAATCGTACAAAATTGACGAATTTAAAATTCATCATCATGAGATCAGTTTTAATTATAACTTCGATTATTATACTTTAATTAAGAGTTGGTTTAATTCTTGTTATAGTTATTTTAATGGCAACAAAGTAGAAACATGTTTATCTTGAAACGTGATAAGAATGAGGGTTAACAAATTATGCGAAAGTGTATTTATAGGTCTTAAACAGTAACGTCCTTATCTTGTCGAAAAATCGTCATTTCTCTCATATAAACAGCGAAAGAAGTATATTTAAAAAACTGACATAAGTAGTGCCCATTTTATACCGAATATGAGACTGGTTACTTTAGACAATTTTTCGCATATCTTGTTTGTAAAACTATATGTTACGATCAATCAATTACAGAAATGAATTACAAAATGAGAAACACTTTTGTCTTCCTTCATAAAATAGTCACAAAGAGAAACTTTTTTACCTTCAACTTCAAACGCATCTTACTTTTAAGCACTTTTATAACGCCTCATCGCATTAATATAAATCAAAAACTGCTTCATAAATTTGCAATGAATTTTAAAATATACATCACAAAGGCTACTCAGGATATTTTGTCGGTAAAAGCACCTCTTAATAAATAAACATATCGTGAATACCTTTGTGCAATAGATATAACTTTACAAACATTTGGATAAACAAAAATCAAATTTCTTCTTTACGAATGAATTAGAACAAAATTTTTATTTTGTCAATAATTTAAAAATTGATTTTTGTTTCCAACATTCAAAGCGAACAAAAAAGATGCGCAGTGGAATACGATAAGACGCGAAGTAAATGACGAAGAAAAAGTTCGTTCATTTTGGCCTGGTTCCAACTGCAGTTCTTCTGCTGAGATAACAAGGTAACGATTACTTTCAAATTTTTGGTTTTCGATTGCATTTTTGCCTAAGAGGTTTTCTTGGTCTGTCTATGCTCAAAGATTGCCGTCGTGAGATCCATAATGAGTTCATCCTTAATGGCAGTCAAATAAAGACAGGCGGCAAGAGTAGAGGTGGCGAGATAATCCGCGCAATCCGTATGAACATCTACATTTATATTTGGCCTGACAAAACGTCGAAGCCAATAACCCCGAACTTTAAAACCTCATCCATTATTACTAACAATAGAAGTTGTGCGCCGTCTGTAACAATGCCGGATAGCAAAGCTCAAATGCAATATTAATCAACCCTACAGTCACTGTGACATATGTATAAACTTGGGATGTCACAATCTGGAAGAATCCTGTCGAAATTAATAAATTAGGTTCGAAAAGCTTTTTCTTCATAAGCGTACAAGTTCGATTTGACAGATTTTGCACTTTTGTTCTACGCAAATTATTCAATCACATATTTAGCACGTTATAATTAAAAAAAAAACTAAACGAATGACCCTGCACCGATTCTCGTTTGAGATTTAATCACACACATAATTGAGCAAACAATTATTTTTACATGGAATTTTCTCAAGCGCGTGCTTTTTGATTAGCATCGTTCGCGCGTGAATATGAAAACATGAATGTAATTTCATGTAATAATCCAATTCTGTCGGTTACTTTCAGTAACTCGTCAACACGAGCGCACTTTAAGTACAGTCATTTCAACTTAACCGACGTTTAACGCCAAAAAGTCATTTATTTCGTGCAGCTTGTTAAGGGTTTGCGTAAGCTCGAACATTAGTTTGCGAGGCAAGAAAAGAACTTATTGCTAATTATTCTTTCGACTTACGTTCAGTGCTCGCGCCACTCAGAATAATAATAACGATCAACATAGTTCAACAAATATTCCCGTTTGAAGATACAACCTTTAAGGAACCATATGAGTCTGACAGACACAATCTGTTTTTTCAACTATTAGTTTTTTAAATTTTTTGATTAATTAGAAGTTGAAAAGATTGAATTTTTTACTTATACATTTTCTTAAACAAAAATTTTGTTCGTACAAGTAATACTAAAATTGAATAAATGTTATAAAAATAAAATAAACAAGTGCGACGAAAAGTTAATTTTAATAAATTTTTTTTCATCTTCAAAACATACACTTCGCAAAACAATTAACGATCCACACCTCTAAAATTTTGCTTTTTTCAAATTGTCATAACTTTGACCCATTCCATTAAAAAAAATTTTTTTTAGACCAAATTGAAGCTTGAAACCTTAGCTTCGACATTCTTTGTTAATCAAAATTTTAACATCACAACAGATCGCGCTGCTGTCCAATTTTTTGATGAAAAAAATTTTGCAAACTTTGAATGACTCTAACACCAACAATATCCTGTACATACGTGTCTCTCACCGCGAAAATGTAAAATTCAGGATCTTCTGATGATTTATGAAGAAAAAAAACATTATATATAAAGATTGAAACTTTTGAAAGTTATAGATATTTAAAAAAAGTGACTTTTTTCAGTATTTTGCCTATTACATTGAATAGATTCATGGTAGATGAATAATTTTCTTTTAAATTAAAGCTCAGATTATCATCTTTCCAAATTTTATGCTGGTAAATTTTTTTGTCATACAAATGAAAAAATTACGCAGAAGCAAAAATAGGCATTTTTAGGTGGATCGATAATTGTTTTGCGGAGTGTATTACTTCAAACATTATGTCAAATGTTTGTTTATATTATTGTTGATAACTTTTAAACAAAAAAATTAATTTGTCTTAGGGTAATTTTTTTATCCATATATACAGTTAATATCGATGAATATAATTTCGAGTTATGGTTTGTTAAGGGATAATAACGCTGTCACTTGTGAGTTTGAAAAGTCTGCTCATTTTTAACTTAAATATTACCTGTGACAATGTTATATAATTGTGTACCCATTGTAACCTGGGGGTTTTGGCTGGCTAAAAGACAGAGAGAAAAATATGTTTAACTTGGCAAAGTTTTTCAAGTATACTTTCTTATGAATTTCGGAAGTCGTACAATTGAAGTAGAAAGCTGGCTTTTTAATATTAAGTGTGAGTTATATAGGTATCCAAGTATCTTTGTTTTTTCGAGTGAGAAAAATATCATAATCGATCTTGAGTTGAATTGTTCGAAACTTTATTCTTTAGAGGCGAATTTCACAAGGAAACTTGAAGAGCTCCAGGTTTACAACATCGATCAACTTTACAATCAGAATTTATACGCCTTGCGTCCAAGCGGGTTATCCATCTGGCTTGAATGAGATTATAATAAGATTTAGATCCACACGGATTACAGAAATGTGATGTTTGGATCGTTCTCCGAAACGTAATATTGTAGATGACAATCAATTTCATACTCGCCCTCGCGCGATTTCATCATTTTGATCGACACATTGCTACTAAATTTATAATTAAAAACTTTTTTCTCCCGAAGGAAGCAATAATCTTTTAAACATCATATAGAATTTTGCTTTAAATCGCGGATTAAGTTTTTCAACGCATTTTGTGTGTAATACGTCGTTATTTATGAAATTCGCAGACGCGTTAATTTTTCAATTACTGCGCGCGGTGTAACATTCTCGCAACGTTCTGGGGATGAATATGCTTGCATTACGGAAGCTGCTGTTCGTTTATCAAATCTTTGGTTTAACGTCATGTTTTTCAACGGACTCTCTGTAAGTGATATTATATATGCTCGACAGGGCGTTAATTACAAAGTGGCGGAAAAATATGATCGCAAGCTGGATAATTGGCGTGCAATTGCCGCGATTGCACAATCCTGTGTTTTAACGCATTGCCCGGGGGATGGAATGTCCGAATCGATAAATCAATACGGAAACATGTGTGCAGATACAGATTAAAGTTGACTCGCCTGACTCGGGTCGCGTGTCGTGCGTTGACTTACATCTCCGCGTACCCTGCAAACAATTCCACTTTCTTATGCATGTAACTTAATTGTTGTGACTTCGGTAGGCCACTTTGCCATGCTGTTTAGATTTCTCAGATCAAACATGGGCGGATATCTCAATCCAAAATGTGACTGTTAATCAACCTGAATTCCAAATTACGCGAAGAAATTATGTTGTTAACAAAAACTCCTCACTGTTCTTGTCAAAATCTGAAACTCGCTCAGCCAAAATATTTTACAATCAATTAAGAATAGAATTAAACGTATTCTTCCTCATAAGGAAGAATGATTAAAATTAGAATAAAGTGGAATCAAATGCAAAGAATTTTCCAAAATCCGTTTAGAAATAGTTGAAATACTTTGATTCCACATGGAGTCCTCTTTTTACACTGATTTGTACCGTACTTGAAAATTAGCTTTTGGTAAAATATTATATAGAGAACAAAGAAAAAGCGAAAATTTCCGCATATGTTAAACGTTTTGACAAGATCTATTATATATATGCAAAACTCTGGCTTGTGACACAGATTTGCCTTTTCGTGATTCAACCACGTATGCTATTTTTGTATGAAGTTCGATCTTTCATATATATTATACACTATGTAAAACATTAACCGTCTCGTCAATTCGTAATAAGTTCTTTTTGTAATTTTCTCATAGCACTGAGTTTCGAAGATCGTTACCCACATAGTTCAAAATATATTTTACATATATTTTATATACTTAAAATATATTCGTATATATTCTACGTATATCTCATTTATAAATTATTTATGGAAGTGGCTATTCGCCCTGCAGAGTATATGAGAGTGTACAAGAGTGCATGAGAGTACTCGAGAGAGTACACGAAAGTGCATGAGAGTACATAAGAGTTCATGAGAGAGTACACGAGAGTGCATGAGAGTACATGAAAGTACACGAGGGTACACAAGAGAATATGTTTTATTTTGAATATTTATTTTTTTTGTTATTTTGGGTTTGCAGGAATCGAGATTCACTTAAACCGAGTTCTATTTTTTTAATATTCTATTTGGAATATTATACGGGTTCCACAAGAACCAAGTTCCACTTAAATCGAGTTCTACATTTTTTTGTTATTTTTTTTTGAATATCTATCGAGTTCTTCAATTATCGAGTTCCACTCAAACCGAGTTATTTATATTTTTGTTATTTTTTTGTACATTAAACGAAGTTTTACAGGAATCAAGACTTACTTAAATCAAGTTCTACTTCATTTTCGTTATTTTTGAATATCAAACGTAGTTTGAGTATCAATCGTAGTTCCATTTTATTTTTGTTATTTTTATATTTTCATTCTATT
>JAPYZS010000789.1:0-29168 GCA_030522925.1 Trissolcus japonicus
TCAACCCCTCTTAATTTTGAGAAAACGAGTTCCGATAGAACTCCAACAATTCTCAATGAAATTGAACAAAAATCGATCCAGCAATTGATTAAATATCAAACTATTGCTGGATTGATTTTTGTTCAATTTCATTGAGAAGTGTTGGAGTTCTATCGGAACTCGTGTTCTCAAAATTAAGAGGGGTTCAGCAATCACCTTAATGAAATAAAACACTTTTATCATTTTTGAGCTGCCGGTTTCATGCCGGTTATTGTATTTGTTTAAAATAAAAAACTTAACTTTTTTCCAATTACCAAAAATAACATTTTTATACGTTCCGTGCTGCTTGTTTGATTTTGCTTTTTGATTTTTGTTATTCTGTTTTTATTGAATAATTTCTATTTTTTATCAAATTTATTGTCATTTGTTTAATCAATCATTGATTTGTTTCTAATAAACATTTTATTAATAATAGAAGCGTTCACATCTCCACATAGGTTAAGTGAGATTAACTTCAATTCGATAACGTTAACGTAAACGTGTAACGCGTGTGGCGTGCAGCTGTCATCAACGCCTTCCACATCTCTCAAGACTGTGTACACATCTGTCAGAGATGTGTTATAATAGAATATATCGCACATTCGTAGCGACTGTGTTGCACAGTCACACCTCTTGTGAGCGCATTCGTGGTGACTGTTTTAAACGAAAAATTTTTTGCCACAGCATTTACGACTGTGTAAAGCAGTCGTCACGAAGATTTTTTTTCCGTGTAATTTTTTATTGGTTTGTAACATTCTTAATTTAAAAATTTTGAAAAATTTAGTAAAATTGTAACAATTTTTTAAAATAAGAATAATTTTCAAAAATAAGAAGTTCAAAAATAAGAGTAATCCTGAAAATTTCTAAATTTTTGAAAAAATTAAGAAATTATAAAAATTTAGAATCTTATAATTAGAAAAGTTAAATGGTCCTCAAAAACGAAACGTTCCAATTGAAAAAACGTTTTTCTAAAAAGTCATCATGACTCAATTTTTAATCACTGATTTGTGTTCAGGAAGTTCCAAACTATCGGAAATCATTTGTTTCGAAAAATAAATATTCTAAAAAGAATTTTTTACAGCGGTCTAATTAGCCTAACTAAGTCGAAAATTCAAGTATTACATTTAATTAATCCAAACGCACTATTTTTCCATCTTGACTCAATTCTTTATAACTGATTCGTTTTCGGGAGGTTTTAAACTGTCTGAAAACACTTGTTTTAAATACTTAATATTGTGAAACAAATTTTTATAAGGGTCTGACTAAGTCGAAAATTTCACTATTAATGCTTCCTGGACACTAATCAGTGATTAAAAATTTAGTCATGATGACTTTCAAAACAAACGTTTTTTCAATTGAAACCTTTCGTTTTTGAGGACCATAAAAGTTGAAACAAATTTTGCAATTTTGAAAAATATGAATATTTTTAAAAAATTCGAAATTTAAAAAAAATTTTAAATTTGATATGATCTTTTTCAAAAAATTAGAAAGCTGAAAATAGTTTGAAAAAATAGAAATATTTAGAAAATTTTAGAAGAATAATCGGATAATAATTTTGAAGAATTAGAAAATTGAAATATGGGAATGAAAAAAATGTAAGCCTTAATTAATAATTCAATAAAATTAATAACAATATAAAATATTTAATCATAAAATCATTATAATTAATGTAATGTGTACAATTATTTACACTAATTCAATTCTTAGATTTTGAATCAGATGCATTTCAAAAATTCAAATAGGCAATATTATGCGCTATCTGCACTGCCGCCAGACGGCAACAATGTATGGCCAGCATTTATTAAAGTTTGCTGGCTCATTGTTGATATTTTTTGTTCTCATTTTTTGGACGCGTCACGCACCAAATATGAGTTTGTGAAATTGAAAAAACCGGTAGATTTCGAGATTTTTGGGAACAAAATTTTCAAGTGTTGATGCGACTTCTATTTCACCTTAAATGAAGTGGTATACGCTTAAAATCAAAGTGATGAACCGGATGATGAAATCAACAAAAAATCACGATTTCGTGATAATAATAATTTATTGGATTGGAAATGAAATTAAAATTAGTTTTTCTTGAAGAACAGCATTAATAAACTAAAATTTTCAAATTTCATTGTACACTGTAACCGGCCTACGGAGAGTTTTAATTCTTTCTGATATGCCAATCACGGGTTTAACAGATCAAGATGTTTTAATCTTCTATGTGCGTATTACATATACCTATGGCACTCGCATTAAACATCAAATGGCAATGATGAGCTCTATGAACATGATTTTCCACTTTAGTTTCGTCCACAATTTTATTTATATATTTTTTTTCAAATAATTAATGATTTTAAAAAATGATCACTTTAATTTTAAAAAACTCTATATTACTAAAAATTAAAATACTTTGAATAAGGCTCGAATTTAGCAAAACGTCATGAGTTTTGTGCAAATAATCCTATCATTACCCTCAATAAAAAAACGAAGAAGAATTGATGAAATTTCACAAAACGTCATGTTTTCCAATAAGCAGTATGGAGTTAATACTGGATTAAACTTTAATAAAAACTGAAATTAAATACAATTGTAAACAGAATGCAATATCGCAATTTCCATCATCCAAAAAAACCTTCGACACAACTACCTGTAACGCCAGTTAAAAACGATTAATGTTCAAAAAATTTAAGTACAAACATAACTACGATTTTTATACAAAATTTCTGAATAAAACTCATACTGTCCCGATTTTAAGTACACATTAAAAAATATTCATCAGTGGTTACTTTCTTATAAAGCACTGAGTGATTTATAAACAAAATATTTTGAAAATTAGAACACTCATTATTGTTACCACATCACTCAGTGATTATATAAAAAGTAGCCAGTGATGTAGCAGGTATCAATAGTCTTCTCATCACTGAGTGATGTAAAGACATCCCTCAGTGATGTGAGAATAGTACCCGTGAATAGGTAATACAAAATGTATACATTTATATATATACATTTTGAGGTTAGGTGTCTTACAATAAAACACTTTTCTAGATGATAACATTTGGATAACACGTTTGGCGAGAAATAAAAACAGTAAAACTGTACCTTGAAATTTTTTATTTTCAAATACATATTTTTTGCAGTGTTTGCATACTAACACTCACATTTAAATAATTAGCCAGCCCGAGATCTATGGATTTTATGCTTGACGTGCCTCAATCCGCAAAATCGACCAAAATAACTATTTGCGTGTGCAGTATTCGCGAGTACTTTTCTCATGTCACTGAGTGATGTCTTTACATCAGTCAGTGTTATCTTCACATCACTCAGTGATGAGAAGACCATTGATGCCTGCTACATCTCTGGCTACTTTTTATAAAATCACTGAGTGAAGTGGTAACAATAATGAGTGTTCTAATTTTCAAAATATTTTGTTTATAAATCACTCAGTGATTTATAAAAAAGTAATCACTGATGAATAATATTTTCCGTGTATATAAAGAGGCTTGCGTGTGGAGCGCGCTCCACGCAAGCGCAAGTTCAGACTCGTCTGAACGAGCAGGCTTACATTTGTATAAAATATTATATTATTATTGTTTTCAAACATTTGTTGCAAGAATATTTTATTAAATGTATCGACCAGCTGTTTACAAGAAGTATATCGAAATAATCATTAAAATACTAAGATATACCATGTTGCGAATGATATTTTACTTAGAATTTCAAAGGTAACAATATTTTTAGACTCCAATTGTTCATCCATGGCAACGCGGTAAAAAGTTCTCTTGGGTTGAAGACCTCTTATTAATAGTAAATACTAGTGAAACCCTTAGAGCGACAAAGAGATTTTCGGAAAAATAAATTATCAAAGAGAACTCGGCGGACACCCTGTATATGATGCGGTGAGAGACAATGAGCATATGACAACAAAGTTATCATACTGCTGAATAGGTGATGAAATTATTCACGGCCAATCTGTCGTAACTGAGTTAATTTCGCTTCGTTGAGAATCTACATATTCAGCAAGATAGCGTCGTCGCCGAGACAATAACACTTAACTGTGAGCAACCAGAGCACAATATATGTCTATGTTTAGGAGAATTATTCCAACATGCGAGATTGACGATCTAGAAAATTTGGCACTAGATTTACTGCTAGATTGAAATGACTTACATTATACTTTTTACGATTTGTACCACAAAATCTGCAAGAATAAAATATTCACAGACATAATATCCAGAATGTAATAATCAAGACACAATAATCCAAATTGAAAATAAAAAACTATACTATTTTCTGTGTACAGAGAAGGGGCATGCCCCCCAGACTCCCTCCTTCAGAATGAAAATCTGAAAGATTCTTGTTTTTGACCAACTTCTTATTAATTATTGCGATTCACATATTTAAATATATGTGAATTTCGGCGCTGTGACATTTTGACGAAATGGAAAATAATTACGAGACAATTGGTGTTTTACGAACTAGTTCCTTTTTATAGAAGGATAGAGTTTTTATTTTACCTCGGCGCGAACCATAGTTTATACCAACTGAATGTACGTGCTCCACACAGGCAATCATCGACACTGCAGTATTAAATGTAATCTTACTGATATATAACAAATATTTAATAATAAATATATGATAATTCAAAAATACACTATCATTGCGCTAAGTGCGAGAAACCCACACAATAGTAGTACAACTTCATTTCTTTATCAAGAAAATTAATACATTTGCAGCAGTTTGATCTTATTATATAATAATTATATATATATATATATATAAAGCATTTTGATACACAACAATCTGAGTTTCACCACCAGGAACGTATACATGAATGTTGCGAGCATTTGAGACGCGAGAACAGGCCACGTGAAATTGTCTATGAGAAAAACATAGTTATTTTACATGAACTCTGGCTACGCGCAATGAGGCGCGTAGCCTGGCCTGAGGTTTGATTACCGTCACAACATAAACTAACTTCACCAGGAATTGTTTCATAATTATTCGAACGGCAAATCAGTTGGAAAAATACGAATCTGTAGAATCATTACTTCTCTTCCTAAATAGGCTCTAGTCGTGACACTTTATCTCATGATCCTTCTCACAGAAAAGGCATTTGTTGTCCCATTCCTTGCAATCTCTGGCTCGGTGTGAGGTAGCTCTACACTTGAAACAAAGTTTTGAGCGATCTTACAAATTCCAACTTGGGTCAGGGTGTCCCTACAGCTGTTTGTGTACCCTTGTACGCTTTGCGGAAAGACTTAACGACCCGTGGTCTATCTCGTCCGTACCCAGCTGCGCACGAAGAACTGCACGAATTTCATCAGAAGTTGTAAACTCGTCGAGATCTCTCAGCTCGATGGTTCTCGTGTCGATTAGAGTAATGACATCAGCCTTCGTTTCGAGGAGCTTTGTTTCTCCTGCTAGATGTAGTTCACCCGTTTTTTCATGAGCCTTTCTGTTCAGGACCAACAAAGGATTGCCACCGTCCGTTTTGCGTATCTTGGTGACGCTATTTCCCACTTCCTGTATCTCAAGAACATTTTTCAGTGTCAAGCCGTTTGATGCCTTTTTATTCCTTTCTAGTTTCTTACTCAGAGTCAATTTCTCCATTTCCATGGACTCTAGCGATGGTCGCAGTTGTCCTTCGTTTTGTAGGTTCTTGCAACGTCCAACAAACAAAAATTCTCGCAACGTCCAGAGTGTTACCAGCGCTTCGTACGTAAGAAAGCGGACCAAAATAGTAGGGATCGGGTAAACGCTTAGTCTGGCATTGACCTACTCCAGTTCTCTGAAGCCCAACCTTCGCTTTACCAGTCCAGGAATACACAGACGTACTAGAACTCACCGTGTTTAATGTGTCCCCCGTGTACTTCCTGATCCGGACTAGAAAATATCTATCAGCAGTGCAAGCACACATCAACCTCGCGAACCATCGACGAGGCTTGAATTGACTCGCCATGAACTGCGATGCATACCGATCCGAATTTTAATTTGGACTTCAGCCATATTATAGCCTTTTTCATTAGGGTTTTCTTTCCCGTAGTCTCTTGGCCTGCTAGAGGTATTTTATTTCCCTTCTATCCTGTAAACCGGTGTGACACTTCCGGTGTGAGGTATGTACGTTACATATGGCTTGTTATACTTGCTCATGATGCATGTCACCGCATGAATCGTTCATATGAAATTATTGTCCACTGTGGGAGCATATCGATACAGTGAATGATCTGGCATGTGATTACCACTTCGATCTGTAGAAATCTGACATAAAACTGAATTTGTGCGTTATCAAAAAGGGTGACAAGCAACCTAACCTCAGACTGCATGCACTGTTTAACGGTTCAGATCACTTATACAACTCGTGTGAGTTTTGCTGTTTTGCAGATGAATTCTCGTATCGCTCAGGTGTTGAGTATATAAAAAAAGGACTTGTTTATATTTATTCATACAACGCACATTTTCTGAGCGACATAGACGAGGATAGAAAAGTTAAAACCAGGACAGAGCTTCTATGCACTTTTTCACCAATGGCAGATGACATAACAACCATGGAAGATACGTGATTTCTACAATAGCCACCTCTTAAACGAACTCCTGGCTACGACATGGCCCACGTCTTGTCTCCTGCCACGCCTGTCAACATCTGCTACCTTCTAATGGGTTCAATGTTTTACTCTGTTTAAAACTTTACTTTATACCTTTTACACATAACATTTAATCTCACAATTCAATAGTCTTTGTTTTACATAGCTATTATATACAGATTTTAATACTTGAGATGATGAGTGAAATTTCGTTTAAATCTTGTTGTTTTTATTGTAATGGTCTCCTCAGAGGAGGACTTGGAGTTACTTGTACTGCCCACATCTATATCACTGAGAATACAACATGCATGTTCTCCTCTGTCTGTGATGCTTCTCACATCAGTGACCATGCGTTGATCATCTGCGGTGTGAACATTAAATCCAAAAGAACCAACACCATTTGTGTCCAATACCGAAACTTAAACAGAATCCCGGAGGCGGAGGTTGCGGTGTATGTTGACTCCTTGGACTGGAACTCCAAGTGCTATCTCTGAATGACGTCAACGAGGAAGTAGAACGCCTGGAGAAACTTGTTATCCACCTTTTCGATGCCTTTGGAGGGAGCCGTCCGAGTGTCTGAAGTCCTACCGATGAACCAAGGCGTATCTCAGGGCTCGATTTTGGGCCCACTAGCTTTCATCATCTACACTGCCGATCTCCCAAGGATGAACCTCAACTCGGAATTATTGTGCTATGCCGACGACACCCAACTGATACAGTGCTTCAAGGCCTGGAGAGAATCGCCGAGTGGTCTGAGAAAAACGACCTCTATTTAAACCCATCCAAGACTGTCTCTATGATTGTCGACCCATCTCACCTGCTGGGCGACATGACAGTTGTGTCGCTAAACTTGAGGGACAGCCAAATCGCACCGATGGAAAAGTGCCGAAACCTAGGGATCGTGATCGATCATCGTTGGCAGTTCGACCATCATGTCGCTAATAAGCTAAAAGGCCTACTTTAGACTGCGCTCTCATTACCCTCACTGGTTGTCCATCCCACCTATGGTCAAACTGAAACTGACCGAGTCTTCGGTCTTCTCCATACTTGATTATGGTGACGTGGTCTATGCACCAGGTCTCAACGGCAGGTTAAACGGCAGATTGCAGCGCATTCAAAATTCCTGCCTGAGAATGTCTTTCTCCATCAGAAAGTACGACTATATCACTCCAGGCTTCGTGAGGTCTGGTTGGCTGGACATGCAACATCGTCGGCCTAAACATCTCTTGACATTGGCACTCATGGTCCTTCACAACGGCCAGCCCACATATCTCTGAGCATACCTGACCTACTTGGTTGACTATCATGCCCGCAGGTCCCTCGTTAATCGTTCATCTGATAACTTTGATTACCTCGTCACTCTAAATCTCGCTTCTAAAACTCGTTCTCTAGGACCCTTGATTCTAAACAAGGTCCCTCCATATCTTAGACAACAACATTCTCAATCCACCCTTACTCGCTTAGATGAAACGGGTTTCTTTAGAGAGCTTCACTTGACTTGAAGACTTGAAGATTTGACTTAGCTATCCCCTTTTTAGTATCTGTGATCTATACCCTGAACCTGCGTTTAAGAAGTAAATGACCTTTATGATTGTCTTTTTGTACATTTGTATATATGTAAAACTGTAAACTCTCTGAGTGGTTGTAAACTTTCAACTATACCTTTACCTATTAAACTTATGCTTTTTTTTCTGTAATACTATTTATTAATTTTGTACTATTTATCTACACACATTTATATTTACTTCTCTTTTGTACACTTGGCATGAGCCCTTTTATATACTAACTTTGTACGCTACTTGAATACTGTATATGTGATTTACTTGCGATTTACTCGCGGTATACTTATCTCTATTTATATATGTTTCCTAGAATCTTTTTAAATGCATGATTATTCCTGAAAAAAAGCCTTTTATAACAACCCGTCATCTTTCTATTTTTTTACTTTGTGCCAGAAGAGGCCTGTGATTGTGTAATTCTGTATATTGTGTTGTCATGATAAAGATAAAGATAAACTTACTAAGCATTCCCCTATGTACCACTCAAGAACGCGCTACGTATGGGCTACAGACTCCCAATGTGAGAATATGTGTATATATGGAAATACAAGAAGAATAAGAGCTTGTGAATACGATTGCATCAAATCAGATCCAGACCATGTTGTTCAAGATCTATATCTTTTCTCTATATCTGTTCAATCTATATCTTAAGACGTCGGATCGCAGAGTAGATTCCACAGAATAAGAAGTTTAGAAACTTCACAAGAGGATACTATAATGGAGAATAACAATCCCAATTAAGAAGAATATCGCTCAACAACATAATGTTGTTGAGCGATATAATAATAAGAAACCAGTGATCCTCGTGCTCAAGAAGACCTTACACGTTTCTGTGTAGATGTTTCTCATCGTCAATAATTCGAATTATATGAAAGATACAAACTATACAGAAAAAATGATGTATTATTCATAATGTAATAATACGACTAGATTATATTAATCTTTGCAAACAGTTATTGTAGTCAGGTATTCTGCGGTTTGAAAAAAATTATTGCAGAGACGCTGATACCCATACGAAGCACGAGTCTTCAGTTAGTGATATGAAAATATTGAGTTAAGCGTTCACATATGGGTAGATTCATGAAAAGTTTAGAATTAGTGTCTTCCATCTTTTTTAACAGGAAAGCTTTTTTTGGTAATGTTATAATATATCAGAATGTTTGTTTTTGAAAGCACATTGAAAAATGCAATGAAATATTAATATATTCATAAATATGAATGTAACATTTATGTTACGAAACTGGCCAAAAAAGTAATCTCCGTGGCATGTCATGAAATTATTTAATTATATTTTGTCGGTACGTTTACAAATTCGATAAAAAACTATCACGCAACGACAGTCAGTTTAGAGGAATTATAAAAGATCTCATTTCTCTTTGTTGTCGTCTACTAATCATGACTTCATCACAATCTAAATTCTATTTATTTATGTGCTATGAAAATGACAAAAATATAATGAGCAATGAAATGCAATTATTTTGTATCGACAAAAAGCTCATAAATCATATCGACAAAAAACTCACAATCTGAATTTTATTTATTTATGTGCTATGAAAATGACAAAAATATAATGAGCAATGAAATGCAATTATTTTGTATCGACAAAAAACTCATAAAATTTCTTTGACCAGTAACATTAAGAGCTTATTTAAAAATTATTATCACACTAGCTGAATGCCTGTGCTTTGCACTGACAATGTATCCTTACCGTTTTTAGAAAGATTTTATAACAAATTTAATGTTATCAAGATGTACTCGGTTATTGCGCTAAGCGCAAGGAAAAACTTCATAGTCACAATAATAGCATAATCTTATACCGTTATTGAAAAAAGTAATTTTTTAAATGCTAGACCTTATTTATTTATTCATTTTCATGCTATTTCATACACAATATTCTTAGTTTCACCGTCAGGAGAGTATATAATATGTAATATTCCGAGTATATAATATTCCGAGAATTTGGAACGCGCGAACAGGCCACATATAATTGTCCATAAAAAACATGGTTGTCCCCAATTGACGCGGGCTACGCGCAAATTTTGACTCTGAGCCTCATTGATTGTTATAACAAATGCTAACTTTACGAGAAATTGACTTCATCATAATTCCCATGACGTATCAGTAGGATTAACAGTAATATATGGAATCATGACTTCTCTTTCTTGATAGGCTCAAATCATGACAATTCCTCTAATGACTGTCGCTGCGATGCGTGATACAGAGTCTGTGTTTTGTGGGATAAATAATTTAAGATTCAACAACAATTTAATTATTTGATATAAATATAAGAAAGAAAAATGGACTCACACTCTTGAATTTGTAATAAAAGTGTGTATGATTTGATTCCACAGTTTCAAATGTTAAATGATCGTGTTAATTTTGTTAGCTGGTGTTCTATAGACAATGACAGGAAATGTTCATCTGAAATCGCCAGCTATCAGTTGATTGTTATTACGAATATCATTCAAATTTAAGTTAAGAGCCTCGACAGCAGGTTTCTGGGAATTCGGAAATTCATCCCACACTATTAGTGTACGTAGAAATGAATCCGGACTACGTTAATCATGAGAAAGAGCTAGAGCTATCTTCAGACATTGGTTTCTTAAATTGATTTCAATGAGTGAGAGGATTGGAAACCTCACAGGAGGTCAATATGATGGGGAATAAATGTCTCAATTGGGAAGGAAATCAAACTGCTATGGCTTCTTTGATCAAAAGATTCCAGTGATCATTGTTCTGCAAAACACCTAATACCTCGCACGCTTCTTTGTAGGTTTGATTTTCCTCACTGTTGATTGTTCGGAGGGCAGCGAAAGATGTTGACCTCTCCCAACCGTCAATAGAAATCTTGAGGAAAAACACTTGAATTGATTCGTATGAACTTCATATATACGTCCAACTTCAGGAGCTTGTCTCACTACTGGGTTATCAGGGCCAACACAGACCAGCACGTTTTTTACGATTCTGTGATCTTATAGTTGCACTCCCCGTAAAACAGTTGGGAACTTGAGTAAATATTAATAAACTTAAGTAAATATTGATAAGTTTTAACAATGATATTCACCCTTCACAAAAAATAAAAAAATATAAACCAAAGACATTTCGACATGTAAAACAGCATCAACGATTTTTTGTCATACTTACACAAAAAATGTCTGCACAAAATAAGGTTTTTAACTGCCTACGTCAATTTCATATGTCGGTCACATTTAAATACCAATAATTGATTACGTTGATCGGAAAAATTACTGTTCTATAAAAGAATCCTATTGCATGATTTTTTCAAAAAAACATGACAGAATCTGCAGGTACTCTAATATTCATACGAATTATAATTTTCCTGAAATTTAGTTAAATTCTAACCATTTAGTACATTCACACAAGACATAAAGAATGAAGTTAGGCATTATAACTGCAAACTGTTATCACCTTTCAGAGAAAAATTTTAAGGTATATATTAATTTTGCTGATGACTACACGCAAAGAAAAGGTACCTCGAATTAAGTATATTTTATTTGAATAAAGTAATAAAAACAAGTTGAATTAAGTTTTCACATACTTGAATAGTTGTTGGTTAATGTGTTCGAAACAATTCTGGAACGATATTAATGGACAGTTAAGTGATGAAAATTGAGTTATAATGAATGAAATCCTCGGAAGGGAGTCATTCCGAGCGCATTCAGATTCTTCTGTAAGAGGACCTCCTCCCACGGATTGCCTTCTGGTTTCTCCGAAAGCTTTCGGCACTTTCCGTAGGCACTCGGGTCCTCACGAAGGCCATCAGGTGATACAATAAACAGTACAATACACGCTCATACTTTTTGTAATAAGAATTCGTTCCCATTCCCCTGTCCTCCCTGAACCGATTAACTATTTTGTTTTTTTTTATTTTTGTTTGAGGCCTCCGAGCCACCATTTCTGGTTAAATTTTTTTCTATCCCGAGTTGTGTAACCTATTGGTCACACGAGTGAGTGAGCTACCCACTATTTGCTTGCGTTAGGTCAACCAAAGGTTCAACGGTCTTGCGCCCATATCCCCCTATCAAATTTCTGTTTTTCACTTTTTCTGTATAATTCGAAATTTAATATGTTCAAGAATATTGTGCTCAAATTTGGAGATAATCCGAAAAAAATGAAAAATGTTTCGTTGCCAAGTAGCGTGTTAAGGAGCAGATTACGGCACGTCAGCTGCACAACGGAAAAAGATGTTTCTCATGGCTCAACAATTAAAAGCATGGGAAGCTGTTATTGATGTCGAAATGGTCCAGTATGTTCATGATTAAATAGTTCTGTGTAAGTAACAATATTCATCCTCATGATTATGTAAATGTAATTTTGAACTCTAAGAGCACTTATCTCGAAAACAAATATTCGAAATCTGTTAGAGGCGTTCGATTATTACCGCTCTCTTTTTATTGCTTGGAATATTGCTGTATCCGCACAAAACTAACTTCATTTTGTACAAAAAAATGTTACCAAGACTTTTGTGTAAGTTCGTTAATCTGCTGAGTTCATAATGAATATTGTTAAGTGTCTAATTGATCGCTGGGCTTTTTTATTTGTCATCCTGTCTTCGTAAATATCAAATGAGTTTACAAAGGTCTCTCGGTCTCGTTCGTTTAATGAACATAGAATCAAGATTAGCGACGAATTCAAAATCATGAAGCTCAAAGCCATTTTGATGGAGCCCAACTTATGTAGCCCAATAAGGGACAGAATCGCAAGATGGTGCCAAGTACATCCTTACATTTTACGACCGTGTAAATCGGAAAATCAAATCGCTCTAGTCAGACAATGGTCATGAATTTTGTAACAAGAAAATGGACGACACCCTACAAATATCCGGCATCTAAAGGCCTCTGACTGATCTATATACACCTGAGCAGAACGGTGTTGCCGAAAGACAAAACAGGACGTTCGTTGAAACAGCCCGGTGCCTCAAGCTCAAGCAATTCTGACCGACAAGTACATTAAAAAGAGATGTCTACTAAGTGCTGCAACGAGTAAACCTCGAACGCACGACCTCTGAAACGGAAGGCCTTACAAGCACGACAACATAAAACTATTCGGATGCAAAGCTCTACACGAGCCTTCTGGCAAGGACAAATTTGAATCGCAGGCTCTGGAGGGATGTTTCGTCGGATATTCAGAGACCTAAAAAGCGTATAAGATATCGATACTATTGAAAAAAGAATCAGGGTCTCAACGTATGCGAGCTTCATCAGTATACACGATCTTTGCGACAGTTTCGATGACGCCAACGCCAACACCGTCGCCAAAACCACCATTCTAACCCCACTTCGATATCAGCAATAATTTGGAATAATCCACATTGTTGAAAGAGATGTAGGAAACCCTGACGCTGACCGATCCGGTTCCGATCATTCGTATCAAGATTCAACGTTTAGTCAAAACATTAACTGCAGAAGGTGACAAAGCCTGCAAGTTGAAATAGGCCGTTTACGATTTACAGCAAGCTGAACGCCAATGGTACATGACACTCGAGGAGGTGCTTTGCAGTGCTGGCGTTGCTCCCAGTCATGGCGATTCATACGTGGACTGAAAACAGGAAAGAGAGAGTCTTGAGAAGTTCATGAAGAACGTTCTATCCAAATACATTAAACTCAGCAGTGTTACTATCTGCCGAAATAATATATGTTTTCTGTATGAAATATTTTCCAGCAATAATGACTATATTTTATATGTATTTTTTTATAAATTTTTTTATAATGGCTATAAATTAGTATACATTTTAGTATATATATTTTCAATCACGAGGGAACCATACTCAATCTCAGTGATCATCAAAGCGATGTTGGCAAGCCCAATCATCTATACAAAGAGCTTGTGGGAGGCCTGATGCATTTGGCCACTGACACACTGACATAGCGTACGCCGTAAGCGCCTAAAAGTACAATAATCGTCACTCCAAAATTCATTGGACTGCTGCAAAAAGGGTACTATGCTACCTGCAGGGTACACTGGACCATGGTCTTGTGCACCCTTGGTCTTGCGGACCAAAGGGATTCGTCGACGCGGATTGGGCGAACTGCCGTCTTGACCAAAAATCATTTACTAGCCATAATACTCAGTAGCGTGGCAATATTTTGGAAATCTCGCAAACAACGTTGTATCTCACTTTCCTCTACCGAGGCAGAGTATGATGTTCTGTCAATAATGGCTAAGGAAGCTGTATACGTCATCAAATTCTTAGCTAAGCTTGGTTTTCACGACCTGGCTAGAATGGATATCCTGGATGATAACCACGGAGCGATCTAGCTATCTGAGAACCCCGTGTTTCACTCAAAAAACTAACACGTGGACGTCAGGCACCATTTCATCAAAAAAGCGATACGAAATCAATCTATCAAACTTTCGTACCTACGGATGAGGTCAAACACTCAACTTTCTCAAAAGGGCTCGGATTGTCTGTTTAAAATCATCGCACTATTTTTGTTCCATTTCTCACGACTTTCAACATATTCGGTAGAGTTTTTTTTTTGCTTGTGATATTAATATATTCGCATTTGTTTCACAAAATCAACTTCACTTCGTAAGAAGAAATGTCAACAAAAGTCTTGTATATGTTTGATGATCCGCTAAGTTTATATTAAACATTGTTAAGTTTCTAACTGAAGTTTGTGCTTCTGTGCTGTGTGTTTTCATTCGTCACCCTGTTTTCGCCTATAAAATCATTTTCTCGTAACACAATCTTCCGATTTATCTGGTTTTTGTTTTATGATATTCAAAACTGTTTTCTGCAGTCCGCAATCTTTCAGTCTTTCTTTTTTTCATTTCTAACAACCGATTGAAGACCAACTTTTATAGTAGAGAAAATGACTTTCAACTTTGCAAGGTCGCCGTTTTGCTGATGATTTTTTTCAATCGAACAGCCCAATTTTTGATCAAAGCCTAGTTTTCATTGTTATTGATAAGACGCACTCTTTTTTTTAGATGAATCCCTGAGCGAGAATTTATGTCATCACAAAACAGTTATTCAAAGCAGTGTTTCATGGGAGCATGTCAGCCACGGACACCATGATGTTTTTCTTATTCTAAAAAACTGTTTTATCAATGATTTTTGTATGATTAAACACTACCAACAAACCAAAATGAGATATGTTGTTTTACTTTTGCGAACAAAATTTTACTTTTTTTCGGTGGTTGCATGAATGCATGACCCCTCACTGAAATTAACAATATACAATATAATTGATTGTATGTTTCATGTTTGTGCCCATGGTGCTTATGGTTTGATTTTTGTGTCCATGCACATGATGGTGTCGAAATGGAACACGCTCTCAAATAATTACGATAGAAACCAAATTTTTCAATATTTTACAATTATGATTGAAATATAATAATTTAATTCGTATTGATTATTATACACTGTGCACAAAAAGTTAGGGGACACTGACTACGGCCTTTAAATGCATGAGTGTCCCTTAACTTTTTGTGCAGAGTATATCTTTGTTAGATATACACAAGTTGAAGATAAGGAGGAGAATGAGTATTAGATCGTCAATATTCGATATAAAGTGATTATCATATGAGCAAATGATTAGGATCATATGTTTAAAAAAATTATTTGTAGAACATTTGTAATGTCAAAACGAATTCATTACAATTTTTTTAATAGAAAAATATTGGATTTCAATTTTTATGCATCCTTTGACATTCCTAAGGCTTCGGAGCGTTAGCTTATTGGAAGAATATTTACAATAAGCTAACATATTTCGTTTGTTGCTTATTCAACCAACAAAACAGCACGCCTATCAAGCTGTCTGTCTTACTTTCGATGATCTCTACAATACGCCTGTGAAAACGAAATCTTATTTGCGTCTACTGTTTCTGAAATACTGACTGATAACTTTACAATAAACAAACATATAAACAAACAAATAAACATAGATTGCATTTCATTATATCAATAAGAAGGATCATCAATTATAGATAAATAATTATTAATTATTTAGAAATACTTTATAATACTTTCCACACAGTCAAAAATATAGTTCAAAATATATTCAGTAGTTCAATATATATTTAACATATATTTTATATACTTCAAATATTCATATATATTCTACTTATATCTCATTTATAAAGTATTTCTGAGGCGGCAATATCTTATATAAATTTTATCAAAAAAATATACAATATTTCTATAATAAATATAAATTCGACATATATTTGTACGTATATTTTTGTCCTTGTGGGGTACCTGTACGAAGAATGAGAAAAAACAAATTCGAATCAGGTGCATCAGTACAAAAATGAAATATACCAATATGATTTTTAAAATTTTACCATTTGCAATTCTCATTGAGAAGAACAAAAGCTTTGTAATTAGGAGGGATGGAGTGGGAGTTATTAACTTCCCTTCCTCAAAATTCATTTACCACTTCCTTATTTCAGACACATTGCATTATGAATTGAAAAAACGGTTTCTGCTTTGTTTAATTCCGTTCACGTCCACATAATTGTTGGGGAAAAATAAAAATTGAAACAGAACAACTTTCCCTTACAGTAAATGAATTCTTTATTTTGGTGCAAATTTAACTCGTGGAAATCTAACTTATGGAAATACCTTTCAATTATTTAGTATTGTTTTATAATTGTACGTCTGTTCAACTTTTTCTTGATTGATTAATAGAAAATCAGAAGGAAAAGTTTTTTGTTGAGCAACGTTAGACTGGCAATTTTATCACGAACCTTGCTTTCCTACCTTCGCTCTAACCAATACAATCTTCGGAGATGAGACACATCTGCGATACCGAACGAGCAAATTTACAAGTGTGCGGTCTCGTAACTTTTTCACAGCACACGCTTCTTCGTACCCGCATTTTGTTTTTTTTATGCGTCACGCAGGAAAAAGGTTGTGTGATATATTTGTTTCAATAAGTCTGCAAAGTTTTATCTTGAATTAAGCAAATGTTCTGAAAACAGGTTTAATTTCGCCGTGCGCGCGAGTACACATCAAACTTTTGCTGAATGGTCACTCATATACGCTGGATATTGCGAACGCATGATGAAAGTTGGTAAAAACAAAATACAAAGTTTTAATGTTCTGAGATACTCCATACGAAATACAAAAGTATTTAGAATGATAGAAATAATAAATGCGTTTTTGCAGTCTTATTTAATTACTCGATATCAATATTAATCCACTATTTTCTATTATATTCTTCTAAAAAAATTAATTTCATCACGCTTGACAACTTTTTAGTGTATATTATCATACATTTTTTGTAATTAATTCTACAATAATAATGTCATAAAATAAAATATTGTCACTACATTAAAATATATAAAAACGTATTATGAAGTGTAATTAACAATCGCAGTATGTCTCAAAATGAATAATTTTTTTTCACGTGAAGTGAATTTGGAACTCTGAAGTATGTAGTTTAAAAATATTGCTCAAGTAGTGCACGCATGTAAATAATGCCGCAAAGATATTAGTTTTAATTTGATTTGGATTTTGTCAAGATCTTTAATTTTCAATTTGATTCGCCAATGAGTCGCACTGAAATACTATAACTTAATTACACTTTATTATGCCAACGAATAACTTACACTTCTTCATGGGCTACATGTGCGGATATTGAATTGTTTAAATAAGATTCACACCGTATCAAGGGACTTTCTACCAGCTCTTCTGTGTGCTGAGTTCACACAATTTTACAAAGGTTTTTTTCTTTTAATTGAATCGATGATGTATAGGAGCAAATCCATAATTATTTGACCGTTAGCGCTTAAAAAAATTTTTTTTCTAGATGAATGATACACTTTTAGGACTCGTTTTTTAAATTCAGCGGTCCTTAATTAGTAGAAAAAAAGTTGTAGCACCTGAAAAAATTATTGGCGACACATCAAAACATTCGAATTTAGTGAAAAGACACATTTCCTAACGTTTGCTAATGAAGCTAAATAGCAGTAATTCAAAAAATTATTAAAACTGTAAGTAACGTTATTTCGTCAATGATTATGTAAGCAGGTAATCAAATATAATTATTTGGATTCCATTTTAAGCGCTGAAACATCTCGACGCCATTGAATGGGCGCCAGAATTAAAGAAAGTTTTTTGAAAAATAAGCATTTCGATGTGTGTAATAAAAAATAAATCTTGTGAGGCATAGATGTATGCTGTCGCTTCCAATTATTTTCGTCCAGAATCATCATTCTGACGACGTTCTCTGGAGTCACGTTCGTTGATAGTAGCTGTTCCAGCTCTGCTTTGTTCTCAGTAAAGGGGAAGCACTTAAAGAAAATGTGATCTGCTGACTCTTTCACTCAAAAGCTGGGCACGGTGACGTTGTGTCCAGTCCGAATCTTACCAGGTATGCTCTAAAGCAGCCATATCCAGTGAGAACTTGGGTAAGATAAAAATCTACTTCTCTTCACATTGATGTATCCCACTGACGTCCCCATGCAACTTGTGTACGACCTCTTCCAAATTGACGCACAGTGGTCTGTGCACAATATATTATGCTACCTACAATTTATTTTTTAGTTTCATGCATTTTCTGCTTCTTAGTTTACTTATTACAATTTACATGTTCCGTTTGATTAAACCTAATGAATATTAATTTATGTGATTAATGCTTTAGACTATTTTCAACGATATTTTTGTATCTGCAAACGTCTGCACACAAAAATTTTAAAGAATCTAGTTTTTGGTACATATTTGAGATACAATTTTTTTGACAGTGTTACATTTTGTTACTCTTCCGAAATAAGAAATTCTATATTGTGATCTTTCTGCATTCATTATTATTTTTCAATAATTTTTTAAAAACAAAAAGAAAGTGTCTTGTAACTTCATTAACCTACCTGATGACTCTGCTGGGATGGACTGCACAGTTTGAAATTGTTTTACAAAATTGTGAAAGTAATCGTTTAAGTCTGTAAAATATAAACACATTCGCATAATTAAATTATTGCAAAATAGTTTTTAACAATTATCTAACATTATTAGTGCCTACAAAAATTTCGTACGTTAAAATTAAGTAAATTAAGAAGCAGAAAATGCAGGAAATGCAATAAATTCTAGGTAGCACAATTGAATTTTGACCGCCAAAATATTGTTCACAGATCACTGTGTGATGTGCCCTTTCAATTTTGCCGGTAGCACACATTAACGACGTTTAATCCTAGTTCATTAATCTACCAGGTCTACTAGTGTCATGCTCGCCACCACGCTTGCTGTGTCTCCAGACAAAGTGCGGTATGCACAAACAACGCTCAGAGCATTTTTATGGTGGACCTGGGTCAGCTTACGCGCATATGAAGCGGTGTTTATAGCCGATAACTAGACGGGTTCTGCAGAGAGATGATGGATGGAGATACCGTAGAAAGTGAACGTCTACGGCTCTGTCTGGATCTGCCGATGTTAGACATAATGCTGGAAATTGCTTCAGTGACCCGTGATGTTTTCGGCTAACGTTTTGAATGACCGTCAAAACGTAGCTTACACTGAACAAAAAAGATTGAGGCGTACAGGTATATGTATGCCTACTGCAGACATACTGTGTAGCTGAAAAATTGACAAACATAAATTTATACTTAATACAGGTGCTCGACCAACAAACTAACTTTAAATATAGAGAAATAAAACTGTAAACTGATGCGTTTTGATAGGAGTCACAACGAATACATTTTTGATTATCAATTAATGAACCTGAGAATGAATAAAACTTCTTCAATCAAAGATCTTGGTATATTGTTAGATGGAAAAATGTCTTTTACCAATCATATCGATTATATTATAAACGAAGATATGAAAATGTTAGGTTTCGTTAAATGTCAAACGTCGCAATTCAAAAATGTAAAAACAATTATCATGCTGTACAATTCACTTGTGAAATCTAAATTGATGTATTGCTCACCTACTTGGTCTCCAGAAACTTACGATCATATACGTCGAATTGAAACTGTCCAGCACAAATTTTTTTCGCACATTGCTTACAAATTTAAACTTCCAAGTCCTTCTTTTACTCATGTATATAATGAAATAGCTATTTTACAAAATTGTGACTGGTCAAATAAAATGCGACGATTTATACTCCAAATTTGTGCCATATGTTAACGCTAGAGTCGTAAGATTTGTTTATCTATCTAGAGAATTTTATTGTAAATCTAAACATCGATTCGATTCTATGATACCAAGACTGACTAGACTAGCTAATCGAGATTTGTCTTTTGAAATGTTTAATCTTAACATAAGTGCAATCAAGTCCGCTCTAAGTCATGTATTAGAATATAAATAAGTAATCTCGTTTCTACTTCAATATTCTATTACTATGTCAACCTATCTTTATTTATATTTCATATTTTATGGGCTGTTTAGCTTGTTGTAATTTCTTTCTAAAAAAAAAATACTTAACACATATATTCATTTATTTAATACATTTAAAAATTTAATATCGTTTTCAATTTGCAAAGTGTCTCCGTCGTTTATTTTCGGTGGGATATTATGCTTTTGTATAGTGGGAGTATTAGGAAGGCAGTGTAGAAGAGTTTCAATTGGACTTAGAGACGTGGGAATAAAATAACGTTTCTGTGTACTTGATGTACTAGTTAATTCGTTATTTAGAATAGAAGGTAAAAATCTTTTTTTAGGATTGATAATGATGACGGATGGGATAAGAGGACGACATAATATTGATGTAGGACAGTAAGTTGTAGTGGAAATATTTTTTAGAGTCGTATTTTGGGGGTTCCCTGGGGGATCCCTGGCTAAGAGAGGACAGGTAAGAAAAATTTTAAAAATGTTAGACAACGACGGTGCATATGGATTGGCTCCGGTGTTGAATTCCTTCGGTATTAAATTCTACTTTTGAAGTAGTCGTTGGAGTTAGTTTCACCACCTGGTTAGTCTTTTGTATCTCTGAACGAGCGAGTTAAGTAAAAGGTTTTTTTTCTAAATCATACAATAGTAAAGAGTACAGCGACGGTGTCAACGAATGATACCGTTGTGACGCAAGGACGTCGCTATGTAACTAAGGATAGTCACGCGTAACGTTTACTTCCTAAAATTTGTTTTTCTTAACGCCTTCAGGCATTGGCAGTCCCAAAACCTCGTCATATATCATATTTCAGAGCAGAGAGCCAAGAACTAAGCTCTATGGAACACCGCCTGTGACGTGGTATATACTAATTCTCGCTTCGGAGTCGTACATCAAAACACTGTTCGAGAAATAGCTGTCTCTCTTATCCTGTTTAGTTATGCAGCGGACAGAACCTTTTGCAATTTTTCAGCAGCGTGTGTTACCTGGTGACAGCGTGGCTCGAAGAGAAATTTTCACTTTCGTTGATGGCCAGAGCGTGTTGAAAATAAAGATGATACAAAAACACAGACTTCGCTTAACGTTATTTTATTCCAAGGAACTATAAAAAAATAACAATAGCGGTTGCGTTTTTGTTATCTTTGTGGGGTGGATGCTAAAATTTGAAACATAAATTGTAGTCCAGCGGTTTAGTAACTAAAAGGGGGCTTACAAGACGAAGAGAATATTCGCGAAAAAGAAAAGGCGTGTTTTCGGAAAAAGTTTATAATTATTCACGTGACCAATTAGGACGCCTGCCCAATGGTTTGAGAAAATATAAAATTGGACATTCCCCCGCCTCGCCGGACGAGTAGTGCGCAATAATGAAACAGAAATACATTTTTAATAATAAAAAATAAGAGATCAATTTCAATCAAGAGAAAGGTACTATTTATTTTGCGTTGGAACGACATAATAAATTGGATAACAGTATAATATGGATATAATAAGCGAATTGCCACAATACAGTTTTTAGTACATTTTCAGTCGACGAAATAGAGATATACATTTTTTTGTAAAGAAAAACTTAAATTGATAAGTACGTTTGCCTTTGCATATCACAATCTTTTATCACAAAATTCGATGTGAGATATTTTATTTAATGTGAATTTGAAATCCAGCTGAGCACTATACTGGTGTTTATTGCACATTTGAACGACATGCTAGAAAACAATGGCAGCAAGCGAAGATATTGGTTCTAGTTAGGAGAAACTCGCCTAGCAACTCGAGACGCGAAATTGTGAGCTCAGGGGTTGAGCATGATTTTGGCATTTTGAGCGGTGCGACTTCAGTTTCAGAAACAAGAAGCGACGTGTGAACTTTACCATTTTGGTCTTGGGCGCGGAGATGAACAACTGCAAATGATTAGGGCATTCGCTCGCCCATTTACAAGGTACAAAACCGCCACAAGCGAGAAGTTGTACCAACTCTTCACGAGCATTTTCAGCGTTAACCAACTCATAAGCTTACAAAAGTGTATCGTCAACGGACAATCCTTGTTTTAAAACGCACTTAGCGGCGGAATACCGGTTACCCTCATGGATGCGAAGCTGTGCGAGAACGCGCAAAGCTAGAAAAGTCGGACACGCGACACCAAACGTTACGGTGTTAGGTTAATTGCAAAGAGGGTCGTCTGGGCTGGAGCGCCTGAAGATGTGTTGGTAGTTGCGATCGTCCAGGTGTACAAGTATCTGGCGGTACATCTGCTCAATATCACTGGAAAGCACGTACCGGTATTGTTCCCACTGAAGTAAAATGGATCCGAGCTCTGCTTGCAATTTAAGACCAGCATAAACATGGTCATTAAAAGATGTGTTATTAGATGATTTACAAGAGGCGTTAAAAACGATACAGGGATTCGTTATGGTGATATCTTTAAAAACCCTATGATAAGGAAAATAAACAAAGGGCTTATATTCGATCTTCAACTAGTCGTTTCGCGCGTGTGCCCAATGAGCGATAGGTCTAATTTAAAGAATACTATATCATATCTGTCATCGGCGACAGTGACTCAGTCCAACTTGAAAGAATGCAACCAAAGACAGTATCTTGTGCTATTGCTTGGTCAGGATTGCCCTTTTTGAATCTTTCTAAAATAATAAGACCATACAGGTCAACACCGATTATTGAAGTAGGCGGTTCGCTACTAAGCGGGTTTTCATCTACAAGGGTCAGGCCCTTCCAATGTTTCAAAGTTGATTTCGCAGTAGGCAGGTAACGTGTGAGAGTTTTCAAAACATTCGCTTGGGTGTGAAGGAACGGCTCGGTGGAGGTTCGAGATGAAATAGCTATCGGTCCCTGCGATGCTTAGGGTAGGCAAAAACGAACTCAAACCGTTCGCAAGATTTAAAATAAATTTAATCAAATTATATTTTAGCTATACCTTTTTTGTTGACTACGAAAAAGACCAAACCTTTCGCGTTGAGAAGTCCAATTTCTGTGTTATAAAGTAGACTAAAATTGAGCTCCACTGTTCAGTAGACTCATTTTTAGCTTTCAATATACTAATTATAGAGGTTATCTCTGAGTGCAATTCGCGAAGATCAGATGCGGTTTTCTTTTCTAAGGTTAGGTAATGTAAAAAGTGATTTTAATAATTGTTTAATGGCTGTGCCAGTATTTTCATCTTTTTTTTGAAGTGCTTGCCAGGCAACTTTGAAATGATCTGCTTGTTATTTAATATACTCCACTAAAAGAATTGCGTCGCCGGAAAGAGAGCCAATACCTGCTTTCGAATAATGTAACCATTTTAAATCTTTAAGACGAGTGTCATCAATAATAAGTGATTTGACGTAGTCACGAAAAGAATCTCACTTATTAAATTCTGCACTAGAAGGAGGTATTTTGATTACCGGTAAATTTGAAGTGAAGTGTGATGTGAAATCAGGTGCCGAGATCGTGGCTGAAAACAGAAATGATTCTTTGGGCAGTCTCTCTTTGTCAGCAGTCTCTCGAAGTCGCGTGTGAAATTTGCTCAATTCCGTCCAGTTCTGATTGATAGAGTTCTTAGTTACCCGGGCCTTGACAACTGTTTTGGTTTCATCTTGTTAGAGAAGGTGGAATGACCTTTTAATGCTCTCGTGACAGTCGTTACTCTCCACCAAAATCTCAGCCAAAGTCTGCTTGCCGTCTGCGGGCATTGGTGAGGCCAGTCGGCCTCGTCGTTGTCAACGAAATTAACGACGAAATGAGTCGACCTCATTTCTTCCGTTTGACTACATCTCGAATCGCTTGCTGATGTGCAGGAAAGCTGCGAGCACGATGGTTTACGTTCTCTGTGCACAAAAGGCATTTGGCGTCATTGGTTGTTCAATCTTTAGCGAGATGCGAGGTAGATCCGCACTTGAACCACATTTTCGAACGGCCTGGACTCTTGCACGTGACCCTTAGCAAGGTGACCAAAGCCAAGGTATAAATAACATCTCTGAAAAGTGTCATTCTCTCTCACTCTACTCACTAACCAGCTTACCTTCAGTTTGCCCTGGGTAAGGACTTTTTTTGACAAATCAGCAGTACTGCATTTTCGTTCCGAGTACTGCGGGTTTCGTTCCCCGATACACCGTGTGGAGAGATTTCACCACCCCGATTCCAATTAGGAACCCACCTACGATCCATTTTCGAAGCGCCTCACAAATTTCATCCGGGATCGTTCCAGGTCCCTCAGTTCGATGGTTGTCATGTCCATCCGACTGGAGACCTCACCTCTGTCCGCCAGCTTTCTCTTAACCACCAGGCGTAGATCTCCTGTTTTATTTTGGGTCCTTCTGTCTAAGACTAGCAGAAGGCTGCCGGCATCTGCTTTACGTATCTTAGTTACACTCTTCCCTACCACCTCTATGTATGGATCACTTTTCAGTGTTTTCAGAGAGTGTCTGCGTAGGATTGCCCTTCTTTCGCTTTTGAGCACCAATGAGTAGGGGCGCAATGGCCTTGATACCCTGCGCTGTTCCTTCTTCAGCGTCTTCCTCTGTGCCTTTGGAGTTGCATTTTGTCTCACTGGTACTCTGACAGGTCGTATCTGATTTGTGTTTTGCAGGTTCTCAGAGAATCTGCGTATGTGCCTGGTTGTGCCTGGTTGCAGCGGAGTCGTCTCCATGTTCAGTACGTACTTCCTGATCTGGCCCGAAGAGGCTGGCCACTTGTCATATGCCGCAGTGTTATAGCAGCAGTGCACATATCAGCCTCGAAAACTACTATTAAGGCACTTCCAATGAATTGCGACGCACACCGATCCCGGTTTTATTTCGAACTTAAACCATGTCCTTTGTTGCGTTGCAGAACGCCTGCCACGAATTTCTCTAGTGATTTCGTCCAGCATCTGTTGATAATCGCAGTCGATGATATTCGGTGAGGCGTAGCTCAGTCGATACTGTCCGACATCTATGTTCCCGACTGAATGTCACGGTATTGTTTGCAGAGAATAAATATAATGTTTTTCTTCTGCTGTTATTTGCTGACGAGACCCTGGGCTGCTTTACAATGGTTCAGGTTCAGCTAAGTAAAGTTTATCGTCTACGTTTGGCTGCATATCTTATTACCTGCTGGTTAAAAAAACAGGCGTAATTACCCGTGCGGTGATAATTACCCGTATCGCATCATTCCTGTCACGTAATTCTTCAGTGACAAGCAAGCGCAAGTTCCAGGAGCGTGGTTTCGCGTCCCCTGGAATTTTCGGTCTTTGGATGAGTGATACTCCAAAAATAATCGCCAGGTGTTGTTGTGCCTATTATCGTCGCATATTCTCACAAATATGACAAGGATATAATTCGATTTTGTGTCATCTAATTGCACATTAAAGCATTCTTGGTCTTACAGTTTTAATTTTAACAAAATTCAAAATATTACTCTCACACGATCTCACAGACCCGACGCGAAGCGCCGGGGGCGCTATGCCCCTCAGGAGTTGGCGTGCAAGAAGCACAGTAAGCACAGCCACCAGTATATTGAGGTCGTGTTTCAACATTCGCGCCACGGTTGTTGGATCGGTGTAGATCTTGGTATCGTCGGCTAAAGTGTGATGGCTACAGGTGGTGTTGTAGTGAAGGTCGGTTGTGTAGAAGATAAATAAGATGGGCCCTAGCTCCGTTTTTTCGTTTTCAATTATCGGAGGATGGTTCTTGTCAGCTAGGACTTCGCTAAATACTTTCCACGAGAGGGATATGACGGTGGTGTAGATTTGTACGCGACGTCCAGGAGGTGGGTGGTCCAGGTAGTATAAGTAATGCGGTCCAGATCAAAGATTGGGGTATTTTAGCCAAGTAGGTGAAGATCGTTTCGTAATCACTCTTTTAACAGTTGGTTCTCTTTGTCGGAGGGGTAGACGAATGTCTCAAGAATTTACACTGTAGCTTGGCCATTATAACCACATGTTGGCTGCGTCCAGTCGGTGTACGGAGTGTAGGTGTTGTTACTAGATTTGGTTCATTCGTGAAAAAGAGATCCAAGAGCGATAGACGATCGCATGCACGACAACGAGTGGGAGTGGTAATCAGCTAAATGACGTTTGTATCGTTGAGTGCAACTCTAAAATCTTCCAGAAAAGGTTCAGGTTGTGCTCTGAAACGCCCAAAATTGAGTTTCAGGGTATGTCTCCTGACAACAGCAGTGACGTGGGACTCCCACTTGTGGTCGTTGGAAATCACGACTTCCAGGTCCAGGTTGTGGCCTGAGAGGCTGTGGCAGCTAAAGGGATGCCGTTCAGGTAATATCCCCGTCTCGGATTCGACCTACCCAGGTGAAGGACGCTGCATTTTTCCGGATTCAAAGAAATCATCCACACTTCAGCCCAGTGGGATAGGTTGTCCAGGTCCAATTGTATCTGCATCCCGTGCGTTGACGGATCATTAAAGATCTTGTTGTCATCAGCGTAAGCCACATGAGGAGACATTGTCATTGCATGCAGATCTGAGGCATACAGGATGAAGAGAAGGGGGCCGAGTACGGATCTTTGGGAGACACCACTGGGGGCTGAGCGTGATGAAGAGAGTGCGTGGCCTATCCTCGTCTGGAACGTTCTGCCAGACATGTAAGCTCGGATCCATTCCAGAAGCTTGCCCCTGACACCTAGGTGTTCCAGTTTCCCAATCAGTCTCCGAGGAGAAACGTTATCAAAGGCCTTGGAGAAGTCGAGGTAAAAAACGTCGTGTCCAGCTGTTCAGGCACATGAGAAGATTCGAGACGACAGACCGCCCGGGAACGAACCCGTGTCGTTGTGGGGGAAGAATAGAAGTTTGCAGAGCGAAAGTCATGATCCCATAGACGACCAGCCTTTCGAGAACTCTACAGATAGCACTGGTCAAACTAATTGGCCTGTAGTTCTCAGATTGGTGACGGCTACCTTTTTTGTGGATGGGAGTCACGATTACATGCTTCCAGGCTTCGGGCAACGTTGCGGTGTCGAGCGACTGTCTGAATATGTTGCTGAGCACTGGGGCCAAAACCGAGGCGCATTCCTTGAGGACGATGGGCGGGATGTCATCAGGGCTGGTGGCAGCCGAACGATCCAATGTCCGGAGTACTTCGGTGACCTTTTGAGGTCTCGCAGAGAGACTCTACATTGCGCCTGCAGCGTGGTACAGGGATGGGACCATCTGGTTCGACCGCATAGACCCGGGAGAACACTTCGGTGAAGATATCGGCTATGTCACGTGGATCCGTTACTTCCCCATCTGTCGTTCTAATTGTGGAGGGAATGGGACATCTAGCGGTGGTAGCTTTGCTGAGATAGGCGTAAAAGGATTTATCTTCACGAGCAACTCTCTCCTCAAAGTTTTTCCTAGCCATACGAATAGTCTCCGTCAGCTTGTTGAAGTGGTGTTGATATCGACGATAGAGGGTGATCAGTCCCGACTTTCGGTACGCAGACCACAGCCTCTTTTTCCGGTCAATGCTCCTGAGGATGGTGTTTGTAATTTATTGTTATCAATATTTTGTTTCTGAAAATAAACAAAATATATTTTCCCTTATGTTTCAAAATACAGAAGTGATACACGTGTCACCGAATTTTTTAGATATTTCAAACATGTATGTGAATTATATAAAAATATATTCTTTTCTGTAAAGCTCTTTAATCTTGTGTCAAAAAGTTCACGCCGTTCAAAGTAATCGAATAGTCATCACTTGCAGATACTCGAATGACATAAGTTAACATTAGTGAAAAAAATATTCCGTTAACTCGAGATGATATTGATCCAAAAAAAAGAGAAGTGAGACTGTTGCATTGAATTGTTTAAACATTGGTTCATGATATGTTATATGTTAATGTGTCTCCGAGAGCATAACATGTATGTCCTTGGGCGAAATAACTGATTATTTGGGCATTTGATAGTTTTGAGTAGGATGTGTAAACGGATGACGGTGCATCACGAACACTGAGTATGTTGCGTATTGATCGTACTTGTTGCGCAGAGTAAATGCCTTCTCTAAGGCTCTAGCACTGTTGCTCTATATACTTGCGCACAACCGTACTTTTCATGGCCAAATGTAATAAACGTTAAAATTCGTAAGAAAAGAGAATTTACTAAAATTATCAAGGGTAGTCAATCAATCGAATAAACTTATTTGTTTATAAGAAATGTGCTCTCGTCTCTCATTACATCACCCGAAAAAGAATTGCTTATAAAATGTATCCTTCACCATACTTTGAAATTTGAAAATATAATATATTTGAATTCACACAATTATTTATTCGTACTCATATATTTGTAAAATCTATCGAAATTTTAGAGAATAATATTTACATCGTTAGACTTTATTATATTATTACATTATACTTTTTATCAAACCAAAACTGTACGAATTTGTGTTTTCAGTGCATCTATATAAAAATAGTTCTCTGCCACTAATGAATAATACAATGTACCAGAAGTAGAGTCAGAACCGGAATTATAATTTTTTTATCAAAAGTGGAAAAATAATTGTGTTTATTCGAAAATTAGTCTATTTGAAACTTAAGTTAGAATATCCAAAAATATAGACCCACAAGTCTAAAGCAAAAGATCTTTCGCAACGTTAATATTTTTGTGATTATTTTGATGTAATCTACCTATTATAAAAAAAAGTTTCGCCGCTGCAGCCGCTGTTTCTAATTAGTATTTAATTTTCATAAATATATATGTTATCATATACCGTTGTCTTCGTCTTGGAAAGACGAATCCGTTGGTCATGATGATGATGATGATTTGATGATGACGGTG